>CAUOFW020001910.1:0-64546 GCA_963454935.2 Ilex paraguariensis
CATCATAGTATTCATACTAACTTTATTATGTACAGGTCAGTGACCAAATTAAACGTCATACAAGGAGAAGTCGACAAACTGCAGCAAATTTGCTTATGTCTCGTCTACTCAAATGGAAGGAGAACAAGTTGTGACAATTTTATGTGTACAACTAATGCCATTGCTGCAAGACTTGGCTTGCCAAGTTCCGGCTTGCTCAAACTCATCCTGTGTATGTATTGAACCTCCAAGCCAAGCTTGAGCTCTGCTCATTTACTATTCAAACAAGATTGAAATACTCGCAAACAGCACAGCCTTCCTTTGCAGCCCAGAATTGAACCACAATCTGTTCTTTGCATTTGTTTAAGTGTCCAACATCATACTTTCATTGATTCAGCAAGTACAATCAGAGAAAGGCTCTTCAAAACTTTCAATGGATATTTTGAATATAAATAAAGTAGGAGCAGTATAAAAGTGAGCAGAGAAACAAACCAACTGAATGAATGGATGAGAGAAGAAAAGACGACATCTGTTCCTCCAAGCAAAGGTGTCATATCAAACTTTGGATTCTTCTCGAAACATCTATTTACAGACTTTGTAAGGATAAGTATCATCTGCACTCAAGTCAAAATTAATGATTGAGAAACTACATCCAACTGTCAAATGGGGCTTCCCTTATAGGAAAGAAGATTAGGAAAAAAATGGCAAGCAACCAAGACTTCTGAAAGACACAACATAATCGTAACAAAATAAAGGAAACAGATGCTACCTGACCATAAATAAGCTCCAGCTGCCCCCTAAGGGACTCATAAGGCTCTTCTGTACAGCTTATGCAAACTAAGTAAATTGGCCCTTTTACAAGAAAAACCACCTGAAAGGCAAATTTATCATTTATCATGTTATTTAGAACTAAAGTTTTTGCATGATCACATCATCAATTCTATCTGATAAATGCATGAAAATCAAAACAAGGGTTCCCAGCCCAATGTAAGATCCGATTTTAAAAACCTTGCCTACTGTGTAAAATGGGACTGATTAAATGCACATATGCTGACAGCCTCTTCCAATTCCCTGATTCATGCTCAGATGCTGTTCACCATTTCCTTTCACAATAAGATCCCCCAATGGAAGTCACACTAGTGACCTTATCTATACAGGACGACATGAGTGAAGAAATGATGAATGCTCAGCTGCAGTGTCATACAACTGTGCAATATATCTAATTCAAAGAGTATGCATATCCTTTCAACTTTGGTCAAAAAAATTCAAGGAAGGTACCAAGAGCTGGTAGCAGCATTCACAAAGCAGAGTAATGTTATGGGAAGGCTATTAGAGACGGGCTCATCCCGTACTTGAACAGCTCTGCAGTGTATTTTTGTTAATACATGCCCACATCCTCGATCCTCCAAGATGATCGCCTTAACGTAAGGTGCGGGAAGTTGATGTACTAGGTAACCTTCAGCTTAAAGAAGGAGCTGCCATAAGACTTGGAACAACATTTTCACGTTTGATAGCCCAAGCACAGACAATCTGACCAAGCAATCATCCTAAATTATGATCGTGGTCAGACAGTAGAATACTACCATAAGGTTATCTAAATCCCCCAAGCTGGTCAAATAACAGACTCTGTTAATAAGGCAACTAGAGCAATTATCTACATTTGAACTCAACCTGCCTAAATGACAAGAATCAAATGAATTTGCTGAACAACATAAAAATCTGGTGTGACTTGTAGTGCAACTCTCCATAAACTTTAATCAGTTACACCTCAAACTGGTCTGAATGATATCATGATGCACACACAAGCACAACTAGTGCATGTTGCAAGAAATCTGACTCAATAAGACATCTATTCGGCAGCTTTTGAGTAAAGTTTCAATGTCTTACAGATAATAGAAAATAAATTTTGGAATAACTAGTAAGTAGTAACTATATTTTCCTTACACAACTACTGATGCCAACATTAGTTGTGCTCTAGTTATAAGTATACCAACTAATAGCAATATTTTGATTTATGAGGCAAGCAAAAAAGAAGTTCCAATTTGTTAGGAAGAATGAGTTGAAAGAAAAAGTGTTAAAAAAACAAAAACCTAAGTCGAGTAGGGTGGGGAGTAATCCAACCTGATGTTTCCCTGCCCTCACCAATTTGACACGATCTCCCCTGAAAAGAGATAAATGAAGTACATTACTAAAACTCCTTTGCAAGTAATCGTCACAGTAAATACAAGCCAAAGAATAAGCTCAAAAAAAGGGAGAGAGAACATCTAAACAGCTGGCAGTATCAATGTACCCGTTCTCCACAAAAGAAATGATGGCCTGCAAAGTTGCCGAAAATCCTGCTAACTTGTATTCATCTCCATATCTTAATGTTAATAAAAACAAACAGAAAAAAAGAGAACATCACCCACAAAAACTACACAAAAATCGGTGTCAGCAACTAAACAGTCTAAACAAAAAACAAACCATCTTGCTTTGCTGAAAAGAAAAATAGATATTGTATGCACTATAATGCTTTTAGAACATAGATGCACACCTTGAATATATTGGTTTGCCAGAGTTACTCAAAATAAAGAAGTGCTTCTTCCTTTTCCTCCAAGAAATAGAAGCATCATCCTGCACTTCATTGATTAATCAAGCAGGAGACAACATAGCCAGTATCATAAATGCACGCTCTAGGGCACTGAAATCATTTATTATTTACTAAATATGAAAAGCCTGTTGGAACCATTTATTCATAAATCATTTATTAATTTACTAAATATACGAAAACCCTATTGGAATCATTTATTTATCAAGATTTTATATTTTCAATCATGGAAGGGAAATTAATCACAACAATAAATATGGTTCTAGGGACAGATACATCATTCAAATAATATTCCAGAATCATTGACATTGCATCTGAACTTTGAACGCCTACACCTACGCATTTAAACACTCATGCTCAACCTCCCTGAGCTTCAAAAGACCTAACCTGATTCTGTGATTTTTGGATTTAACAAAATGAGACTGAGCCTCCCTGAGAACATCCACAATCCATGGCCAATTATGTGTCCAGTATGATTGTTAGCATCAAACTAAATATCACGCAACTGTATACAAAACACCAATTTCATGCCAAAATACAAGTCAATCTACTTTTTTGCTAGGGCAATTTAGGCACACATAAAGCTCACAAGGAAACATGCCACCCATGCAGCCTATGTGATGCAATAAAAATTGAAGGCAAAATTTAGCTCATAAAGGGCGGATTACATGTTTTTGGAATTTGATTTGGTTTGAACTTCCTTCTTTTTTTCTTTTTCTTTTTTATGGGGAAGTCCAGGATTGAGTCAAATTTATAGGGTCTAATTATGGCAGTATCTTCTATTGATTTATAAAGTGCTTAGATGGGTTGTTCCTAGGGGACCAAAGAGTTTCTTGGTGATTGATTCTTTTATCTATTGACTAGTTTGACCCGTGCATCCATTCTTTATGCTCCAAATCCTCTTCATCACGCTTTACTCCCTTCCTCCCATTATTTTATAAGTTAGCAAAAAATATTTTAGGTATTATTGGAATGCAAAATTTGTTGATTAAAAAAAATTAAATAAGTGATGGTTAGAATGAGTTTATGGGTAGTTATTTAGAGTAGTTATTGGATGCATTTGATAAAATATGATTAGCGGATAGAGAATTTAATAATTCAAAATTCTTAAAATTTAGGAAAGTTAGAGGGAAGGTTTCTCAAGCCATCTCACTATATATATATCTTCTGTGAGACAATATCAACAGAAAGTTATTGTGACTAAATTTAAGCTTTGAATAATTCAATTTCCCTTCTTTCTGTCTTTCATCAGGCTTTAAGTTTCAATCCCATAGCTCGTAAGTAACTGAACAGCTTTACAGGAATTGCTTATTCAGCCATATTTACTGGAAAAAAAAAATTTCAGCCACCTTTCTTGCAGAAAAGTGCAGGAAATCGGCCTGAAAGTTAAACCTGGGTTCATTTGTCGATTGGGTGCTTCACCACACACATAAGTATGCTCCTATCTTCGGTTTCCCTTACACCAGGATGGTAACCCCACTATGTTAGGACAACAGTATGACTCCACAAGTGGGGTAAATAAGAAGTTTAAGGTCAAACATCATAAAGCATCAATAAATCACGTATAATAATGCAATTAAAACTCAAATGTCATGTAAATGCATAATATGGTGACACTGGTTCTTCAAAATAATCAAGCTAAAACAACATCTATGTGTAATGTCCAGCAAATCACAATCTGTTTAACAATGGCCCCCATAACAATTGAGGAGATGATACTGCATACTTGTTCCTCTTCAAAATATTGAAACTCAAGTTCAATTACAGTGTAACATATCTCGACTCACCTCATCGAGATGTCGCTTCCCCGGCACCCATGAGTTCTCCTGCAAGTCTGATACTCCGTTAATAGAATCATCGTTTCCAACACCACGAATACCATCATCCTCACCAACCTCCTCAATCCCAGATGCACTAGTGCCACCACTACTACCTCTCCCACCAGCATACCCACTACTACTAGGGCTCGACGACCCATTTTCTTCCACTTCCAGCTCCGAATTATTCCTCCACGTAAAACCACCCGTCGACGAGCTCTCCTTAACCTCCTCAAAAACAAAGGACGATTCCGTCACTAACTTGCTGCGACTCTGCTCTTCCATCTTAGCTACCGTGCTCTCCTCGTGATTGTTATCGTTCATTGATCCATTTGCGACCTCCTTTAATGGTTCTTCATTGGACGACGCGGTTTCGGATTGGGCCAGTGAGATTGACGCTAACCGGTCTTCGATTGCGTCGAGGGACCGATCGATTGAGTTAGGGTCAGGGTTAGGGTTAGGGTTTTGGTCTTCGCCTAAGGACGACGAAGAGTTGGAATTCGCCTGCATTGGTGAGACTGAGATTGAAAACAAAAGTGCTACGATCACACGATTCGATTTGGGTTCGTCGACAAGAACTAGGTATTGTTGAACTCTGCGTGTGTCAGAGAGAGCGAGAGAAGCTAAGCTCTACCAGTCGTCCTTGGTCTGGATTTCGTCCATGTGAAACACATGGTCTGACCGGTGGTTTGCTTGGGGTCGCGTGCAACGGTTAATGAAGCTGGGGCCTGCGGTATGGATTTTGGTTTGAGTTGAGCCGGACCGACTGGATCTTGGGCTTACCTAGAGTTGGGACCAGTTGGTCTAGAAGTGTGGAATGGATTCTATTTTGGATTTTTAAAAATGGGTACCTAATATAGCCCTTACTTGTGTAAAAGTGCCTAGTAAAAAAAAAAAAAAATTGTACATAAGTCCCTTTTTTTATAAGCGGCAAGAATACCCAGAAAATAATACTAGCTGACAACTAATATATCATTAAAAACATGGGCAACTAATTCCTTAAAATTCGGCAAAACATGGACAACTAATTCTATTTGGAAACAACAGGAGATGCACCAAACCATTAAATCCGATAAATGATGTATCACTAAAAACATGGGTTTTGAAATTTAAACAAAAACTACCACAAAAAGAGCCATAAAATTTATGAGATTTCAACTAAATCAAAAATACAAACAATAAAAAATGAAGAGGACAAAATTTTTTTCGCCTTTGTAACAACACAGTTCTATTAAGGAATGGAAGTATTTTATCGCAATGTAAAAATGTAATAGACAATACTGTATTTGTTACATTCTGACAGATAAACGTTCAATTATATTTCCTAATTCATATACTAGGCTAAATGCTACGATTGTCACATTGTGACATTGAAAAATGAGTTGATTTGCACTGAAGTATAATAAGAAGAGCATATTTCAAGAGAAAAATGTAGATAGTTATAGTAACATTACAGGAATACACATATCATATACATAAACATGAGAAAAAATGGCAAAATCAAGCTCTAGATATCATACACTATCAATTTCAAAATAAGGTTATTGGTTACATTAACAAAAAATATATATATTCAAACTTGAAGTGAAGTAGACGATATACGTTCAACCAGATGAAGAACATCAGACGTTGATGTAGAAAAAAAAAATCAAACAATAAAGTATTTTTCGTTGACAAAGAACAACAAACACTCACGTAGAAGAAGAAAATCAAAAGTTAAAGATTTCATCAACTATTGAAGTATAATAATATAAATTTACATTTAAAATTTAAATTCATATGTATTTAAATCCCATAGATACTATACCTGGAAGAAGTCTCTTTCCGTAGGGCATTTATATGTAGTAACAAGACTATGAAAGCAATATCTTCTAGGCTTATAAAGAGCTCTCAAACCCGCCTAGGTGGAATTAGTAGGTAGTTAGTTGGAATTTCTCCCTTCTTTGCTACACCCCCCTTATAGGATAATCATTGGAGGGTTCTCTGCCCTTGACAGATCAAGTGAGCTTTCTTGGTTTTTCGTCTGTTTCTAATTCTACAGGTGTTTTAACTTCAGTTTGGTATGATTTAAGTTTTCGATTCAAATATGCTGATATATTAAAATAAGAAACTCTTAATATAATAAATCAAATCTCATAAAAAATGGGATTGTCAATTTGAACAACCCAATAAATATGAAAAATGGTATTTTAGTCACAGAAAAATCTTAAAATCTGTCAATATGTACTTAAATACAATACATTTTAAGTAAGAAATACTTGAGTGTGACTATTCTCACCCCTATTTAATTTTCATTATCAAACTACTAACTCCACCCTTTCTGTACATACCTCATTAGTAACTAACTTCACCTTATGCCACATGCACCTCTTTTCATAAGTAAACTTATTTTACATTTTGTCATAATTAGAGTTTTATTATTTATCTCTTATCACGCATTCACAAAAATACTTTTTCAATATGATTTTTTTTAGTGAGACACATGTTAATATTATTTCTCAATTTAATTTTATGTTTGATTTCATGTTTGTTATATGAATTTTTTTTATTTTCGGTATATTTTGATATCTTTGTTAAGTTTAATAATTTTTTATTTAGAAGTTACATTTGTGTATATATATGTATAATTTCATATTATTTGTTTTTTTTTATCTTATTAAGGTTTTACATCTATGATTGTTATTTTTTTTCTTGTTCAATTTTGTATCTGTGCTTGGTGCTTTTTTTTTTCGATTTTGCGTCTTGTAATTTTGTTTGTTCCTTTAATCTTTGTTTGATTTTTTTCCTTTTTGTTTCAGTTTGCTTATTTCTTTTTGTTTTTTCGTTATTGCATTCTTTATTTTTTCTTGTTTCGGTTTGATTATTTCTTTCAATTTTTTTTTCTTGTTTCATTCTTTCTTTTTTCTTGTTTAAACATGCTTGATTTTTGTTACTTGTTTCATTTTTTTTCTTGTTTTTTTTTTGTTTCAATTATTTTTCTTGTTTCATAAATATATTTAAGCATTCAAACTAATTGTCTTCTTTCATTATTTTTTTTATGATGACTTATTTCATTAAAAAGGTGTACATAAAATAAGTAAATTTAACTATTAATGAGGTGTATATAACACGTGGTGGACTTAGTTAGTTACCAATGGGGTGAGTATATAAAGAGTAGATTTAGTAGTTTGAGAATAATAAATTAAATGGGGTGGGGAATGTAGATTTGTGGAGTGAAAATAGTCCCATCCAAAAATATTTATCTACAAAAAATTTTAGTCCAGATATTTTCTCATAATCAGGTAGTTTAAAAGATATTCCTCATAATTTTGCGTTCTATTTTTATAGGGTTGTGACAGTTCGATCTTGGGCTTCCGTAGAGTTGGTCCAGAAAGTGCTGACATCAAGAGTGATCAAATTGTGGGCCTAGGTTTGGGCTTAACAACTACGGCCTTGTTTGGTTGTAATTTGTGACTCTGCCGGTAAAATAGGAGATCTGTCTTCTTCCCTAACGTGCCTTAAACCAAAAAGTAGGGTTGAATAGTCTTTCTCAGAAATAAAATTACTACTATGCCCAAACATTGAATAGAACCACCAGTTAACTATTTCTCTCGAAACAGGGAAATATTATATACACCAAAATTTTGTATCAAATCCGATGTGGGCCGTCGGATTAGTGGGCCTCACTGTCATCCAACAACTCACATCCATTTAGTGCACAAATTTTATGCGAATTTTTTATACCCATAACATTGATCCTCAAAATAATTAGACGGTCTAAATTTTTCTTAATTAATATTTTTTTTTGTTTTGTATCTCAATTAATACTAATATCTAATGCAATAGTAATACCACATCATTATTGATATGCTAATTTTTTCAGGGGCCATTTTCATTATGGTAACAAAATTTTGATAGAAGATGGGATCAATTGGATTGAACTTTACGGTCAAAAGTGTTTATTACTCTCTCCGGACCTAACCATAGATGAGACTTTTACCTCATGCTCCTCGAATCCTTTCAATTCTTCCTCTTGCAATGGCTCCATCCTCCACCCTCCTCGGCCCACCGGAGCTTTATGAATAAAAAGCCCCCTTCCAATACCTCCAACACCACGACCACCACCACTGACAAATTCATGGATCTAATGGTAGCAAACTTCAACAACACCTTTCTCCATAAAAACCCACCAATGGGCTACACCGAAAATTGCTCACCAACATTCCTCTCCCACTAATGCTATTGAAATATAATTTATGGGCATAATTTGGAGACATAATGAGTTGTCACCAATGAAATAATAGTAAAATATATTTAAAAATGGGTCTCATTGTAACATTAAATGAATTCATCATCATTTTATTGGTGACAACTAATTATATCTTTAAATTATATCCATAAATTATGTCCTAATAGCATTGCTCTTCCTCTCCACTCCACAGGACAACCCTAGACTTCTTCTTACATGTCGTCCCTGACACTCTCCCCCGCGGTAACCCTAACACAACCCTAACACAACGCCTCCAATTTTCAAGGGACCATAACCCGCTTACCACCCTCAAATTTGTATGTAACCTCCCTGGGGTTAGAGGCACCGAAAAATCTGACAGAGGAGGGTATTACACCGCTGCCCTTTGGCTTCACAAACACCATCCCAAAACCCTAGCATGCAACGTGGATTCATTGGTCGTTTTTGGGTACTTCAAAGACTTGATGGAGATTCTTTCCCAGCTTGTCGAAGGACGCGATGTTCGAACAATAACGAAGTAAGAGAGGGAAGAAATGAAACCTCCTAGAGCAGGCATGTTTTGGAGGCGACAAGGGTGGGTTAAGGAAAGAAGTCCGTTATCGAGGAAGGAGAGGAAAGAGAAGAAGATTGACATGGCGAACAAGGCAGTCGAACGATACCATCGAGACCCAGGTTACAAGTTCTTGCATGATCGTGTTTCAGACCTTTTTGCGGATTTTCTCAACACCGATATTCAGAACTTGGATTCTGGGTCATTGAAGAATATTAGCCTTGCTACGAAATGGTGTCCTTCACCGGACTCTTCCTTCGACCGATCAACCCTTACCTGAGAAAGCATTGCAAGGAAAGTATTTGCTCACGAATTGTACCCAGAATATGAACGACTTGAGGATGCTCATTGTAAGGGGTAGAACCCTCTACTAAGGATTTCGGCCTGACCTGGGTTAACCCACGCGGGCGACCTCCCAGTAGCCTTTACCTCTCTTCGCCAATAGGACCCTTTCCTAAGGTAATCCCACATCGGAAGAGAGTCATCTTCCCCCCTCGCATATAAGCCCTTGCACTCAAAGGAGGAGGTACCCACTAGGCACCTGATCAGGTCGCTAGTGGGTACCTCCTCCTTTGAGTGCAAGGGCTTATATGCGAGGGGGGAAGACGACTCTCTTCCGATGTGGGATTGCCTTAGGAAATGGTCCTATTGGCGAAGAGAGGTAAAGACTACTGGGGGGTCGCCCGCGTGGGTTAACCCACGTCAGGCCGAAATCCTTAGTAGAGGGTTCTACCCCTTACACTCGTTATGCGTATTGTGTTCGGCATCATACAACCGAGTTGCCTCGGTTGCTATGCAAATGTACAGTGCCAAATTTCTGACTCGTGAGAGAGAGAGATTTGAGGACTACCTTGAATCAGTGCGGGCCGGGAAGGCGAAGGTTGCGGCGGGTGCTTTGTTGTCGCATCTGATTATAGCCTTAATATTGCATGATGACAATGGAAACGAAGTGGCCGAGCTTCAGTGGAAGAGAATGGTGAGTGACTTGGCCAAGAAAGGGAAGTTGAAGAATTGTCTTGCAATTTGCGATGTTTCGGGATCTATGTGTGGTACTCCAATGGAGGTGTCTGTGGCTCTTGGAATATTAGTCTCCGAATTGAGTGACGAGCCATGGAAAGGGAAGCTTATTACATTTAGCCCAAACCCAGAGCTCAGGACGATTTACGCTCAAAGACGCAATTCGTCGAACACATGGACTGGGTGATAAACACAGATTTTCAAGAGGGTAATTGACTTGATTTTACAAGTGGTTGTGAATGGGAACTTGAAGGAGGAGCAAATGATCAAGAGGGTTTTTGTGTTCAGCGACATGGAGTTCGATCAGGCCTCCGCAAATGATTGGGAGACAGATGACCAGGCGATAACAAGGAAATTTAGAGAGAGACGTTATGGGTCGTGTGTGCCGGAGATTGTTTTTTGGAATGTAAGAGACTCAAATGCCACGCATGTGGCTAAGAATTAGATGGTCATGGAAGCAGCAATTTCAGGTGAAGAATACCAGATATTCGTTGTGCTTGATTGGTAGAAAAAGAAAAGAAAAGAAAAGAAATCGAAGGGGCCATTGTCGTCGGAAAAGCTTGATTAGATTTCGTGTTTCTCTATATATGATTGGCCAATGACTTCTGAAAACATTCGAAAGTTCCAAACCTTGATTGATCAAAGTCTTTTCTTTATCTGCAATACGGAGAAATGAACAACAATAGTAAGTTATTGGAAAGAGCAGTGTTGGAGTAGTAATATACAAAAGTTTCATCGGAAAGAACTTTAAAGGGCACATGGAAGCCAAATGAAGCCATGTCAGATTTTACTGTGTTTCAACGATGCTAGCTTTTCCAACCTTGTCTATTAGTCAAGTCAAATCACACGTTGATATGTGATGCTCTATTCGGAGTTATCCATGTCTAGTGTCGTCACCGCTGCTAAAACCAAAAAAAAAAAGGACAAATCAAATAAGATAGCAACCAAGAAAGAAGAAATTTAATCGGAAGAGATGAACTGAATCAAGATCCACTTCATTACATACACCGAAAATTTATTAATAGAATTAGTAAATCAGTAGGGTCTAATGCATGAATGAGTATATGAGTCTTTTCTTCTTCGTAACTAATACAATGAAATATTTCTTATTTTTTATAATAGGTCCAGGAATACGAAAGATTCTACCATTAAATAAAAATTTATTATGGTTGAATGATATTATTAGCTTTAGCTTTAAGATTGATATTAAACTTTTAATCAAAGATAAATAGGATACGCAAGGGCTTTTGCTTTTTAAATAATAAGGAAGACGTATGTCTTGATAATAAATTGTAGATGATATTTTGAAGAGTAATGTTAGATGGATTTAAAAATTAGACTTGATAATTTTAATTATTGAATAGGTAGTGAGACCCAATAAATGCTGAGACTCACAGTGAATTCAATGGTTGAGATTATCAAGTCTAATTTTTAAGTCTATTTTTTAAGTTCATTTAACATTGCTCTATTTTGAATGTGTAACCCAACAGTCAATAATTTCATAGCCTACATGACAACCACAATTATAAATGCCATCAATGTTGTTATTATAGCTTAAAAAGGATAATATTTGTATTAATTATTTTATTAAAATTATTATAGTCAAACAAAAAATTTATTCTTTTGTTGATATTTGGTGCATGCACATTGAATTAGTGGATATAATATAATTTATTAACCTAATTCACTGTGATCCTTGTATTGATTGTAGACCTATTAAATTTTAGAACTTGGTGTTGATTCAATGATTTTTATAAAATTACATCATTATGTCAGCAAATTAAGTCAGATTTTTAGATCCAAATAGCATTACTCTTTAATTAATCATGGTAATATTTGAGTAATCAAAAATTCGGCCAAAAATAGAAACTAAATAATATATAGTATTAAAAAGGTGGTATTTTTAGTTTTACCTTTATTCATTTAATATTAAAATTTTGTTCACCGTGTAAGCGACAAATCATTTGGTCAAACAGTATAATGAACGTGTCGATTAATTATATGGTGATTTTTTTTTTAATTGCAACCTCAAGGTTATTTATCTTAGTTTTAACCACATCTACAGAAGGCATGGTGTATAATATCATTATCGATAAACAAAGTGCATTTGTGCCAAGACAAGTTTAGGTACCTACATTACATACAACTAAATCACATCCTCCTCCTTTTTAAGTGAATGGGTGCAAAAAGAGATTGCGAAAACTATTAGGGACTTGGTATGTGGGTTTGAGAGAGTTTTGGAATATAGATTGAGGACTAAATCCCCTTAAACCCATGTCTGGTAAATATAAATTTAGCCTAGGGTTTGAAATCCGGCCCGATCATAAAATATTTGTTCATGAGTTTCATGAAACTCATGGGGGGAGTGGGTTTTATATGTGGTTTGGATGTTTCACGTTCAAATGATATTTATTTCCTCTATATATTTATATCCATGTTTGGATTAAATTAGTTAAGAGACATAATAGTCATTTAAATACAAATATATTATCATAATAGTCATATATTCTTGCACATATTAAATATAAATATAAACAATATTAAATCTTAAATCGCTTCTTCGGTCAAACACCGATCTAAACAAGTCAATTCAAAATATACAAACTTCATTGACAACTCTGGCATCAAATGATTCATTCGGTATCTTATACCTCCACCATCATTACCTTCTTCCCCCACTACCACACACACGTGGTAGTTTGTAAACACAAAAAAATGGTTTTTCATTCTCCAACGATTGTTGGAAACGTGCCAAAAAAGCAACATATTCACTAAATTAATTTTGAGCAGTATCCCAAGCTATCAGTGTTGATGGGCCCGGCCCAAGGCCCAACTCAGATAAAAGTTCCAACCCAAACCAGGCCAACTCAAATAATAAGCCCGGCCCAAACAAATCTCAATGGATTTGGCTCGGAAGAGACCCAGATTTTATTAGACTCACCAAAGTTTCAAGAGTCACGTCATCTTAAAATCAAGTAATCAGCAACTCCATGAGAGAGTCTCATCTATGCCATCCTAGAGTGAGGAGGTCTGTCATGCCATCTTGGGACTAGATCTTGAGGAGATCTCCACGCCCTCTCTTCAACTACCTCATCTGTTGCGAGGATGTCACTCATTCCACAAAATCAATTTTTCTGTTACTGATAAGACGCCTCAATTTGTTAAGAGACGCCTATAAATTGTAAGTCGGCATCTCTCACATCTTGTATCTCACCTATTACTCATACTTGAACATCCAACACTCTTTAAAGTAATAAAACATCCAGGTCATCCTAGCCTTTTATAGTGGAGTAGATCACATTGACCGAACCACTTAAATTATGTTTTGCTTGTGTTGACTCTCTTTATTTACTTACTACATTACTTACTTTACAGGTGGTGTATAAAATCAATTTGTGCATCAACAAGTGTTCCGATGGTTTAGAACCAATGTATATAAATTACATACATACTTATACCAGTTAAAACACAACCCTGCTTCTTTGTGGAATACTGAAAAAAAATAATGGGATTTGGAAAGCAAGTAAATGAACCGGGTATTTTTTTCCCAAAATTCAATGATAACTCAAAATTATAATCCTAACATTTTTGTTTCAATGTTAATTTTCTTTTAAAAAATTTAGAAGTAACCAAATTCAACAACTAATTTGTTTACTCATACTCAAATTTAGCACTCGTCATTAACATACGAGTTGTAAGGATCACAAATATTCAATATAAATAGAACAAATTTAAAAGATATGAATTAAAAAAAATAAAATTATCACAAGTCTATTGAACCAGACTTCGATATATGAACAATTTAACCCATCACATGGTCCTATCCACTGGAATCCTATAATCCAAATGGCATACATAATCGACAAATTCCAAATGTATAAATCAAATTGACTTGAACAACATTTAATTGACATAATTTGGTAAAACTTCAACCTATCATAAAGCAAGCAAAACTTAAAATATTGACTGACAACCTTCCTAGTTTCTTAAATTTTCAATGAAGCCCTTCTTATTGTAAAATTATAGACGCTCTTCAGGTGTGATAGTTCATAACAAATTCTTACTTCAGTTACTTACCGGAAAAAAAGAAAATCAAAAATCAAAATCGCCCTTTAGTTAGTAAGGGACATACAGATTTTCACCAGATTTTGTCAATCAATCATCAGCCAAAAAGGAATAGAAAAACAGAAATACTATAAGAAAAGAGAAACGAAGTGCCTGTTGAAGAAGAAACGAAGCTTTGTGAGTTCTACAATAGTGTGTTTGCATTTGAGAGGGCAAGGGAGCAGAAGGAAGATGTAGAAACTAGTGGAAAATAACACCATTGGGTCTCAATTTGTGAGATACATTAGTAACTGAAGTGGCCGTTGCTGCTACCATTAATGTTTGGAATCTGAACAGCCAAAAGATGAGAGATGAAGGCTTAGAAAATCTATTGAGAAAAATAGGGAAATGAAGGGGTGACGTTAATTCTAGCCGGTGTTGGAGTTTAAGGCAAGTACTATAACGGTAGGTGTAATTCCCTAATTAACACAATTAGGTTTATGAGAGATGGGTGGGAGTTGTTTAAGATAGAGAGAGAGAGAGAAAGAGAGAGAGAGAGAGAGGCGGAGAGGCAGAGAGACAGGTGGGAGTCATCGCCGGGGGGGGGGGGGGGGAGAGAGAGAGAGAGAGAGAAATGGCCGGAGAATGAAAGGTGGGAGAAAGGCAGCTGGGATTATGAAGTAAGTGGAATTAGGGTTTGATTGACATTAAATATGAAGGATATGGACTAAATAATTATATTTTTGAAGGATAAAATTGAAAAAAAATATTTTTCAAGTATTTTAATATTTTAAAGCAGATATAGATTTATTGTTTCGGATGCTATGCATTTTCTATTTTCTTTTTAGATGGGTTTATTTAGGATGAAATTCAAACCAGTAATGATGATACTAAATTTTTTTTAAAGTTAAGCTAAGCCAAAAAAGCAGCTTGGAGACATGCCCCTCAATAAAGGGTCTACATGATAACGCCAGAATATGAGTTCCTATTCAAGACAACTAATATCGGGTGAATGAATTGAGCTCTCAATTCCTTTCTCCTCAAGTCTTTTAGCTCGGATCTTTTAGCTCAGATCTCTTAGTTCAAGTCTTCTACCTTAGGTCTTCTGGCTCGGAACTCCTAACTCAGGTCTCCCACCTTATAGGAACAGATTAGGAATCATCATCAAAGCGACTCTCGTGCACATGATCACATTGATAGCTGTCATATTTTAAAAGGCCATGTCATACCTAGAAAATGTAGTCTCTAACAATTAAATATTTTGATACATGAGACATAATAGTCTCAAGAGAATCACACTGATTACACAAGGATCATGACTGTTACGTAAGGATCATGACTGCTACGCAAGGATCATGACGGCTACACAGGGATCACAATGATTAGACAAAACTCTTACACACTATAAATAGGGACTGATCCCCCGCTTTTTAAAAGATAGAAGATTTGAAAGTAGACTCTTTGTACCTTTGTAATCTTCTTCCCTAAATAATAGCAAACCTCCTAAATAATAGCAAACCCCCTCCCCCCCCTTTAGGAGTTAGACATTCTATTATAGAGGATTAATCAAGCTTTTGAACTGTTGAACCGCAATAAATCTCATGTCTATCGATTTCTATTGATGGTTGTTGTCTCTGTGATTGACTATTCACCACTATGATTCTGGTAGCTTTGTCTGAACGTCCCAATAAATGCCCTTTATTATCCCTATTAAATCTTTAATCCATTTCCTTCCTGAGTTCTGCTAGAGAATCACATAAATTATAACATCAAGTAATATTATTAGGATTTTAAAAATTGATGTTATAAACATGGTCTAATAAAATTATTGTGAATACAACTATTAAATTTTTTACTAGGATTCTATCACTTGTTTTTTTTTTTTAGTTACAGAGTATCAAGATTTACGCCGACTATTTTCTTAAGCTCAGTAGTTAGTCACCAAAGTGTCTAGGATTACGCCTATTATTCCCTCAAAGTCGACAGTTGGTCACCATAACTTGAGCTAGGTTTGAGCATGTCCATAAAGGAATAAGAAATATCTAGGTTACCAAACATCAGACTCAACCATTAAAATTTAGTAATGACATGATAAAATAAAAATGCTAACATTATTTTTTTCTAATATTATTTTTTTTATTAACGAATTTATCCACGACTTATTTAACAATTGATTTGTTTAGTACGACTCACACTAAACATTTCAACAATGGGTTGTCAAGGACTATAAATATTCAGAACAATCATAGCAAATTTAATAAGAATTAAATCTATCACATAGGCCCATTAAAACAAACCTAGATATAACAATAATTTAATCTAAGACAAGCAAATTGTTTAAGTAGAATCAACCGAGCTACATTCATCCAAAACATAACAAGTAATTTCAAAATATAACAATACAATTTTAAATACAACAGATTAATTATTTAAAAAATTTCAATGGGAGCAAGTTTTAAATAATGTTAAATTTATCAGAAATTTTAAATTAGGGCCTAATTTTTTTTTTGAAATTGATCAGAGTACTGGAATTGGGTTTATGCATTCAAAATTAGTTTTGGTGATTCTTAGACATTGCTGACACAGAACTGACCCAGTTGAACGGTTAGACTTGTTAAAGAAATCAGCCTAATATAAGTCTAATTAAAACATTGATACACTTTTTTTTGTACCCCTTTTTTTAAAAAAAAAAAGATAAAAAAACTCTTAAAATATTTTTTCAATACTATACTCATACTTATACTAAAGGAAAGAAAATTTATTTTTAAATTCAAATTGAGGGAGATTCAAATCCTTACTTTTTCCACCAATGATAAAATTATATCCTTATTTAAAGATCTAATTATCATATTTACCATATTTTAAATTTGAGTTTGTTCTTCTTTAAAAAAAAATTTCTGCTCTCTTAAATTTGGATTTTTTTCATTAGAAAAGTCCATATCAAATTAAGATTTTTTATATTTTTTTTAACTCAAATTCACGTAAAGGTTTTAGATCTCAATTAGAAATGAACTTATATATAAACAATAATGTGATTTGAATCCAACATAACCCAGCCCATTAATTACACAATTCAAAGTCAACGCTGGTAGGTAGAGTGGGAAGTTGGACAACATTAAATGGTTGTTTGAGTGTTATTAGAGATGAACTATAAATTTAAATGTCTTAAGTTCGAATATTTATTATTATATTAAGTCAAATTACGAAAAATATAAATATTAGTATATCCCTTAATTTTAGTATAAATGATTTTTTTTAATTGGACCAAGGATAAGATCAATTAAAATATATATAAACTGGCCTAAACACATGTAATTATTAAACAAAAAAAAAAAACCAAATAGCAAGACCCATTACTAAATGCATGGTTTAAGATGAAAATATATTTTTTAGGGACGGTCAATCAAAATTAAAAAATTACATAAATTCAATATTAATTTATGTGTTTATATAACACTTAATTTTATCTAAAAGATTATTCGGAGGCTTGCCGTAAACGATTTAATCCCATTTAAGATTTCAAATTACAAGCCAAAAGAGAATATTAGGATAAAGTTGCATTTGGAACCAGAGAGCTCTTTTCAATGGTCATGACTGATTTTGAGTATAGACCCTGCTTTTTCTTATCAACCCCGCCACATTAAAGTCTAACCCTACCAATCATTCATCCAAACCCACCCAGATTCCTAAACCGCTCTTCCCATTTGAACCATGGAAGAAGCAATCAGACTTCTTTTTTTCCCCACACTATTAAAGGAGGATGGTAACAAGTTTGAACAATCGAAGCAACGTTAATCTCAAAAAAATAATATTTTTTTTTTCCTGGGGAGGCCCTATTACCCTTTCAGACTTCCAAAATATATAAATAATAATAATTAATAAACAAAGAACTCACAAAAACACCACAGTGCATAGACACAGAAATGAAAATCATAATACAATCCAAAATTTCTGTATCATTACTTGCATTAATAAACCGATTCGTCACAAGAAGTTACGATTAAAAAAGAGGCAAACAAAACTGGAAAAAAATTAAAATAAAACAAGGAAAACTTTGAAAAAAAAAAAAAAAGAGTCACTCACTGCATATGATTAGTAATAATGGATTTTCTCTCGGTTTTTTGTTAATCTTGGAACCCAATTTTCTCCCAAATTGCATTTCTCACCCTACTCAAATCCCTTCCTTTGAGAGTCCTCCCAATCCCTTCATGCAACGAGTACGAGGCGATCCTCGTCCTGGCAAACTGCCTCGCCAAAAACTCGTGCGGCGGAATCCGATTCTCCCCGTCCTCACCATCCTCCTCACCGAAGTTATCGTCATTCTCTCTCCTCTGGTTGTCTCTACAGTCCTCCTTCAGTATCTTCGACCAGTCCGGTATGTTCACCGGAAAAGACGCCGGAGTCATACCGGCGCTTGCACGTTCAACAGAGTCAACTCTTCTCGCAGACGTTTTCTTCGAGAGCCTAGCATTCGTCGCCTGGTTACGAAAGTCCGGCGTAGCGGACCTAGCCGTGTTCCAGACATCCGACTCGTCAAACTCGAACTCGGACGATTCCGACGCCATTCGAGCGTCTCGGTCGCTCGACAGGGATCGGTAGTTTGTTCTCGTGTTGTAGGTCTTTGAAGCCGCCATTGAAGGCTAATTCAAGGTTGATCGTTGCTCAGTTCTGTGTACGTATGCGTCTATACATCTCCCTCTCCCCCCCGAATTGCCTCTCTGGTTTGGTCATTTGCATGAAGGTTTTGATCTGCTTTTATAAAGCTTTTCTAATGGATAAGGTTCTCTCTCTCTCCTCCCAAAGCCCATCTTTTCAACTGTCTAATCTCTTTTCTCTTTTCTTTATTTTCTCTGCAACTTCGTTTTTGTTAAATTACTATAATGCCCCCGATCATTTATCCAATCATGGGCCCACTTTGCCCATGACCAATCATTCAGGTTAAGTTACTATAGAATGGTAAATTAGTATGACACTTCCATAAATGGGTCCAATTAAAAAGATTAACGACACCTATTGATCCAAAAATTTATATTAATTTGGGATATAATTTGAGATCTATTGGACTGCACTTATAATTAGGGGTGTCAATTTTTAATTTGAACACGAATCCGATTCAAATTGAACTCGACATAAATTCGAAAATAACACGATTAATTGATACGAGTAAAAAATTAGTCAAATTAAAGTTTGACACTAATAACACGATTAATGAGTACAGTAGATAGAAAATAATTATTTAATAAGTATTGTAGATAGAATTTTTTTTTTATAATTTTTTAAATAATATTATATTAGTTGTAGTCAAATTAAATAATTTTTTATTAACACGAATCCGACACGTACCGAAAGTGATACGGCATAAAAATAACACGACACGAAACTGATACGACACGACACGATTGACACCCCTACTTATAATGTAGCGTAATTGTTTATTTGAACAAATAAGTAAATGAGTCTCACAAAATTAATCAACTACACATTTATGAAATATGTAACTTTTTTTTTTTTTGTAAATATATATATTTTTTTTTGGGAGGGAGAGGGCGAGGGGGAAGGGAAAGGAGACTCGAACCCTTGATTTCAATAAAGTAAAGTCTTCTCAAGATAAGGAGTACAATTAGACCAAAGATTTATTGGTGAATATATAACTACCTCTATGTAAGATAATAGAGTTCATTTTATATATTTTTTATTGAACGGTTACATCATATAATAATAGTGACATTTAAAACAAACAATAATAATAATAATAATAATAATAATAATAATAATATGGTACAATCATTACACCCAATATTTATGAATAGGGATTATTAGATGAGTGAATTTCATTGAAAAGGTTAACACGACGCGCATATCTAAAATTTTTTATTAATGTGTTGTTACAGAATGTTTAAACTTGCGTCGACCATTTTTTAAAAATTTTATGACTTGAATTGGATTAGAACATGTCCTTTAAAATGTATATTGAGTAGAGATACTGTTTAAAAATCCAAATTTGAGAATTGAGATACCTAAGGTAGCTCTTATCCGGGTTGGGTAGGTTAGATTTCACTCGCAACTGTTTGAAGATCAACCAACTAACTTTTCTATCCAATTAACTGTAAAACTTGATAATTTCTGTGGTTATCTCATTTCAACCCTAATTTTGATTTGATAATCTTTTAGTTGTGACGGATTATCTTCTCATCTACATCGTACAAAATTTATAATTTTTTTTAATAAAAATAAACCAAAAACAAACTTTTTAAAAAAAAAAAAGAAAAAGGGAGAGGGGAGAAAGGGAGGTGCACTAGGCAGGGCTATATATGTAATTTTCCAAAAAGATAAAAGAGGATGGAGGTATTTCGGGAAGATGAATTTGTCTCTTTACGAGAGGTTTTGAGAGAGGATTCACCTGGTTTCTGGGTCCCCCAAAAACTGAGCCGTTCGATTATCACTACACGCGTATGATGGAGGAGGTCCCTTGCCACGTGGTCGCATATGGTCTCCTGGAAACGGTGAAAGCGTGTGGGCACGTGAAGTGGGGCCCCTCCCCCAAGAAGGTTCGGATCTAGTGCACCGTTTGGTGCCAGCTGGATTCAAGCTTGATCGGTCTTATCAAATGCGACACTCGAAAGTTTCACAACAATTTATCGTATCGTATTCGGTATGTATCGTCTCGCTTTTTCTCGTGATTACAATCGGGTTTTAATATATCGCATATTCGGATAATTCTATAAAGATTAAAGAGAATAAATTGAAATTCGGGGGTATTACATTGCGTAGCTTGTAATGAGTTTTGTTGGAACGTTGAATAGAATACAATGCTTTTCTTGTGAAAACGATAATTAAAACCCAATTCTAAAAGTCAGTGTTCAACGGATAAAGTTTGTCTGGATCAATTAATACGCATCTTGATTAATCTTTTTTTCAGTCTAAATAAAAGCAGGTCAATTACGATAAAATTAGGATATTTACGAAGAATAAATTATTATGATATCTGATCATAAAGAGTTGTCAAAATTCAAATTCAAAATTTTTAAATTTATAATTTGTATCAATTACTACTTATATGTTCTTTGTATCCCATTCATTAGAAAACAAACTAAAAGAAAAAAGTGTGAAACTAATATATTCGAGATCGGGAGTTCTTAGTGAGTTTTATTGTTATTATGAAAAAGTTGACACAAGTCAATTGAATATGAATTTATTTTTTCTTATATTTAAATATAAAGTGTGACTACCTCGTTAATTAATTCGATATTTTTTTTAACTTTCTAACATGATCATTGATATATGGTATTATTGGATGAATTTTACAGCCAAATTAAGCAAGCTCAATTATATTTTTTTGATTGTTTTCTGAAGGCTAATACGATCGTTGTATATTAAATACAAAACTTTTGTATTGTCATTCGTTTGTGTACGTAAGCGTTTAAGCTCAACCATACAACCTCGCGTGTTTTATAGGTTTTTTTTTGGCTTTATATTGGTATTTGTTGGTGTTTCAACATAAAAATCACAGTGTTGTACAATAGCTCTTTGTACATATAAGATTGGTTTTTGGTAAATATAAATTCCTTGCACTATACTGATCACTCAATTTCTTGGTGCCCCCACAATGTTCTTGGTATCAATTTTATATAAGCTGCAACTTCTAAAGTAAGGTATGCTCTATCCCAACAACTTTAATGATCAGGGAAATATAATAATTTTTAACATTAGGGATTTATATTGTGTAATATTTTAAAGCATCTATCTTATCATGCCAGTTTGGGGGCTTTTACGAGAAATATTATTGAAGTGGTATTATCATGTTCAAAAATTTAATTTTATGTTCGTGTCAAATACTAGTCTACCGATCTATAGCACGAATTGTTCAAATAATTATGTAAAAATGATCGAAAAACTTATTCAACTTGTTTATTAATTGAGTTCTGTTCAAGTTTAACACATAATAGACAAATAAGAACTCCTTAATTATGCTGGCTTCTAGCTCAACTCAACCAAAACACTCGCCATAGTAAAAGCTCCAACCAAACCAAATGCTAGCAAATGAGCTAAATCATGTCAAATTATACACTGATTTGTATAATAATATTAGATTAAAAAAAACAATAAAAATAAAGAATTGAAAACATCAAAAGTTTTCTTCGACGTATACTAACTAGCCAAGTGTATTTGCCATGTCAAATTATGTTTGACACTAATGAAAAAACGTGGTATGTTTGGTTTTTGCAGAGAATGAGTAAATTCTTACCCACTAATTTTTTTTGTTGTATTATTGATTTGCTACTGTATGGCAGAATTGACTTGTTACTCTGTGGTGTCAAAATTTATCACTCCCCACCAAAACTCCTGGACTTTATGTGCATAAAACTTGCAACTTTCAAGCTTCTCAACTATTATTGCTATTTCTTTTTAAAAAAAACTATTTTTTGACTTCACCGTTCAAAGAAAAAACGTATTGTTTGACTCCATTACAATCACGAATTGGTGTGCTCATCCCCATAACTATATATTATGGGTGTGACTTTTTTTTTTTCCATAAATATTTATTTAATTTGTTATTAGTTTACATTTTTACACCCACGTAGTAGTAACTAAGCAATTGACTCAAGTCAATTTAAGGCATGAAGCAAAAATATTAAATGAATGTCTTTTTATTTATAGTATTATTTTAAAAAAAAATAATTTATTTTTAATTTTCTATGTGAGACAGAGACAAAAAAAAGATATGTTAATGTTATGGAGAAAGATATTTCAACTTTTGTTTTTGTTTTTACCGTAGAGAAAGAGAAAGTGTTTAATTTTAATTTTTATTTATTTTATAATGGGGTGAGAGAGAAAGAGAGAGAGAGAGAGAGGGTGAGAGTAAATATATGTTGAATATATGTTGATTTTTGAGTATTTTTTTAAAAAAATTTCTAAGTTTTTAATGTTATGTATTGAATTATAAGCCCAAATTATTGCAATAAGAATTTTGATTGAATTTAATTTTTTGAGACTTTCTTGTACCACTTAAAATTTAATAAATTTAATTTTTTTGTGGACTAGTGATTATTTAAAATTATGGGGCCCTCTATAAAAATTTGAGGCTTAAAGCCCATACCGTTTTCCGTTGGAAAAATTGGAAGGAGGTACACCAAATTAGATTTAATTGTAAAAAAAATACACAAGAAAAAATGTTGGGTAATTAAGTCTTTAATTTTTATATTTATTTGTATTTAAGCACATTATTTGAATTTTACTGATTTTTTTGTGACATTTTTGCCCTCCATTAATCCATGTGTTTTTTTTTTTGGAAAATAGTACATTAAATATCTCATAGTTTTATAAGAGAACTTTAATACATGTATATATAAAAACGTATATATATCCGTATTAACAACAAACATGAATCAATGTGCATTTAACAAACACACATGAATCAAGGTGCAATAAAGGTAAGAGATTTTGAATTAAATGACCCTAAAATTGGCATTTACATCTTTGTATCTTAGCTGTGTATTTTTTTTTAAAAATATTTTGTTTTATGTATTTTTTGCCAAATAAGTCTAATTATGTGTGCCGGCTTCCAAAAAACTCTTTTTTCTATACTGTTGGGCCAACCCCGTAACTAAGTTCATCTCATGCTACATACACCTTTGTAATAAATAAGCTCACTCATTCTATGTATACATTTTTAATAACTAAATTCACCTCATTATGTACTCATTAATTAGTGACTAAAATACCCCCATTAATATGTGAATATATCAATTAACTTGTAATCATCTCTTAATAAAAAAAACTATAATCATAACATGTTAATAAATCATGAACGATACGATTTTGGTATAATGTTAATAATATTTTTTCTATTTGAGGGTGAATTATGTAAAATCTCAAAAAAATATCAAGCACTCAAAATAATCTCACACACAAAACTATCAAAGTCCAAAAGAAAAAAATAAAGGACAAAATCAAGAAAACAAATGAAGAAATCATAAAAAAAAAATAAAAATGAAATAAGAGAATTAATCTTTTATTAAATTCTGCAGCTATGTCACAAATGTTATAACTACTGCCACTGTTTTTTACACCAATTCTACTTATCTTGGCTTGTGGTTGTTTGCCGTTCGCTCAATCTGGTGTTGTGCTTCAATTTTTGGGAATTTGAATTTCTAAGACTTTTGTCATTATATTTTTTTATTTATTGAGTGATGATTACAAGTTAAATGATATATTAACATGTTAATGAGGTGAGTTTAGTCACTAATCGGTGAGTACCTAATGAGATGGACTTAATTATTAAAGAGATATATATAGAATGAGTGAGCATACTTATTAAAAAGGTGTATATAGTATGAAGTGGACTTAGTTGTTAATGACGTGAGTATAGAATGGATTAACTTAGCAGTTTAATAATAACAAATTAAACTAAATGGTGTGAGAATAGATATTTATAGAGTAAGAATAATCCTAACCGTACATTATTCTAGATGAGGGAAAGTTTATTCACTTAAAAATTATTTTAAAAAGTTTTTGAGATGTGAAAGTACTAATTCAATTTTAGCATTCAACTTCTCTGTATACAAAGTTAATTACTTACAATTGAATTCAGAGGCCAATATATAATAAAGTTTGTTATTGGTTGAAAATATAGAAAAAGCGAATTAAAATCATAATTATTGTTTAAAGAACAAATTTTAGTAGGGATTCAGAATAATAAACTACTTCCACTCACTTTTATATTTTAGGCATTTCTCATTTGTGTGCCGTAAAAACATAAATTAATAAAAAAAATCCAATACAGATAAAAATGATCTCAAATTTAAGGTAAGAAAATAAATAGCAATTTATGATATAATTTGTATAATTGGGTTTATACCTTATATAGATTATATTTAATAGCATTATGGTGTGTTTAGTCGAGTTGACCCGTTTATTTGAGAAATTTACTAAATCCACTCTTTTATTGCCTAAATCTACTAAGATACACTTAAATCTGTTAATGCTTGAGACTTAAGTTTTTTAATAATACACAAACCTCGCATATCGGTTAACTAGTTATTGTCTGTGTCTAAAGGCACAAAGTAATAAAAAATAGTAAACAATAAACATATTTGTATTCATATCTAAAATCAAATCACAAACATAGAAAATAGATAAACAAAATTTAAGTATCGATTTATAGTGAGAGTGAGAGGTGGTGGGCGACAGTATTGGTAGTAGGGGACGGTGATGGTTATGGTAGGTGGCAATGACCGTGGTGGTGGTGGCGGCGGCGGTGGCAGTGATAGTGGCGACGGTGGTGGTGGATGCGGCGGTGGTGGTAGAGGTAGTGGTAGAGCAGTTTCAAACATTATTTTTTTTAAAAGTATTTATGAAAAATAAATTCTAAAAATACTTTTAAAAAATTACTCCAAACACGCTTTTAAGGGCATGTTTTTCCTATTAAATTTAGGGTGTTAATATTAGTCGTTAGATTAACTTTAAAGTAAAATTTAAAACTATCTCAACGGCGAATAAAAAAATTATTTTATTTATCTTTTGATATTTGAATTGTAAGCTATTTTATTATATAGATTAAAAATTCTCTTATAAAACTCAAACTTATTATTTCAAGTAGTAATAATTTCAGAAGTAATGCCAATACTTTGGCAAGGTTATAATCATAGTTTTAAAATCCGGCCCAGACATCAACCCGGAAAAGGAATCGGGTCAATGGGTTACTGGTTCAACTGTTGGGTTACTGATCGAACCGGTAATATAATAAAATAATAATAATAAATAATTATTAATATTAATAGATAATTTAATAATTACAAAACTAAGTATATTAGACCAAACAAAAACTCAATCAAATCACCATCTAGAGAGTTCAGAATAACAACTAAAATATGTCCAAAAATATTAATATCTCAGAAATAAATCATTTGAACAAAAATTAACATACACAGCACAACTACTCATAACTGATCACATCAAATAAAATTAACATTTATAAACAAACATACTCATATCAGCATACAAATATCTAAACCTAAAGATGTTATAGAACTACATATAAGCTGTGTCAAAAATAAGGCAGATCCATCAAGGAAATAACACATAACAAAACCCTAAGCATCAAGAAGAGAAACGAACTGAGGAACCAAAAAAAAAATTCGAAAACATGTAGAACAAAATCAATTTAGAATCAGTCAAAAACATACAATGTATTTCATGAATCGACATGAAGAACAGGAAGGTAGAAGTGAGTAGGTGTATGTACCTGCTGAGGTTTTTTTTTTTGTATCACAAAACCATGATTTCATTACCAAATACCAAAAAAGGGAATAATTTATTGGATAAATTAGAAGAACTTGATTCTCCTGGGAACTTACATGGACTGAAGAGCCTCTCACAAGAAGAGCAGAACCCTATAGGAAGGTCCCAGCAATGAGAACAACAGAGAGAGCCATGTAGAGTCAGTTGGGAAGGCAATCTTTAGGAAGGTCCCAGTTATCATCATCATCTTCCTTCTTGTTCTTCTTGAACCTCTTGGTGGGAAGCGTGGGAGAGAGATGACTGAGTTTAAGCTGTAGAGGATCGTCGGACGGGAGCAAATCCTCTGCGGTAAGTGAAAAATCGCATGTCATGCGATTAAATAAAACGGTATTGTTCCACTTGGTTTTGAAATTTTTTTTTTTCCTCCTTACCAAAACGACGTCGTTTTGGTCTAGTTAAAACCAACTTCGGTTGTCTCCCTTTTCTTTCTCCCGCTTCTTCTTCATCAAACTCCACTGGTTCTAGGTACAAAGTGGGTCTTTTTCTAATAATTCAAATCTTTAACAGTCTTTTTACCAATGATAATATAAGCTGAAAGAATAATTTATGTTTCATTTACCTGCTAAATTACTAACTGGAGTTAGGTTCACCATCAACCTCAAACTAGTCTAGTCTTACTTGTTATTGTATTCAAGATCCAAAAAGAAATAACCAAACCAGGGGGCTGGAAAGGATCTGACCACTCCAAGCCGATAAGTTTAATATGAAGTTTGTTTTTATAAATTAATCGTTTTACTAAATGTGCTGCTAGCTCAAAAGCATATACCTTTCTACATTACTATGCATGTATACATACTTTCGTGTATATATATATATATATATATACATGTGTGTGTGTGTGTATAAATAAGAATTTGATGTTTTTTATTTGATAAAATTTTCTATAAAGTTTAGATTTCTATAATGTGATTTTCTCCATATTTTCGGTTTTACGCTCGATTAATTTAAGAGTATAATTTGTGTATTGAGTTATTAATTTGTAGTTTTGGTGTACTGATAATGTTCAGATTACTGTTCAATGCTTGAAGGAGACGCTTCTTATAGCTGCTGGCAGGCGTACTTCGAACTCAAAGATCTTGAGGTGAGTTAATTTAATTTTTGCTATTATATGTCATCCAAATTCCTCCACTTTCTTACCACGTTTTCTTGGGAAAATTAGAGGAAAAATTTTCGAACATATTGAACCAAATGCCTTACAAAATTCTTCTTGTAGGGTACTATGATGGATGATTTGGGAGTTAATGCGACTGAGAATATACCTCATATTGGTATGTAATTTGATGCGAAGGAAGATGCTTATACGTTTTACAATAGTTATGGAGGGTCTGTGGGATTTAGTGGGAGAAAATATTTTCAGAATAAAAGTTTGAAAGATGGTATTGTCATTTACAAAAATATGTTTGTTGTAAACAAAGTCAAAGGAGTCGTGATAAAAGAGAGTACCAAATAAGGAAGCCTCGAGCAGAGACAAGAACAAATTGTGAAGCTCATATGTGCATATCTCTTAATAGAGAAATTGGTAAATTTGTTGTGACGAAGTGAGATGACAACCACAATCATCCTTTGCACCTTGCTGGATATATGCATATGATGCCATCCCAACGAAAGGTTACTGAAGCCCAAGGCATTAATATTGATGTGACAGCAGATTGTGGATTGTCACTTTAGCTTATTATGATCTTTTAAGTACTCAGTCTGGAGGAAATGAAAGTCTTGGTTTTACTCGTCTTGATCAAAAGAATTACCTCCGTGAAAGGAGACAACGAGACTTGAAGTATGGTGAGGCAGGTAGTTTTTTGAAGTATTTTCAAATGGAAGCAGTGAAAAATCCATCATTCTATTATGGAGTGCAATTGGATGCAGATGAGCATATTAATAATATTTTTTGGCCCGACCTAGTGATGATTATTGACTATGGCAACTTTGGAGATGTTATCTCATTTGACACTACTTTCAGAACGAACAAGGAGTATCGACCCTTTGCTTGTTTTACTGGCTTCAGGGAGATAGTCTTATTTGGAGCTGCAATATTGTATGATGAAACGGTAGCATCATTTCAGTGGTTGTTTGAGACATTCCTACAAGCTTTGTCTGAAAAATATCCTATTACTATCTTCACTGACCAATATCAAGCGATGACTAAGGCTATTTCTATAGTCATGCCAGAGACATACCATAGGCTATGTACTTGGCATCTTTGCCACAATGCGTTGAAACATTTGGGAAACATATATAAGGATGATTCTCAATTTCCTGCTCAATTTAAAGAGTGTGTATGGATATAAGGAAGAACATGAATTATTTGAGGCTTAAGAATCATTGCTTGCGGAGTATAGTTTGTATGATAATATGTGGATGAAAGCCACTTGTGTATTGTGAGAAAATGGGGGCATGTATATATGAAGAGGACTTTCACTGTATGAATGAGAAGCACCCAATTGAGTGAGAGTTTGAATGCAGCCTTACGGAAGTACTTAAAGCCAGACTATGACATTGTTCAGTTCTTTGTACATTTTGAAAGAATTGTGAATGATAAACTGTATAAGGAGTCAGACTCAGAATACCAAGTTAGGTAAAAATTACCTAGATTGAAGTTAAAAAGAGCTCCAATGTTTGTGCACGCAGGGCAAGTGTACACTCCTACTATATTTGACCTGTTCCAAGAGAAGTATGATATCTTTCAGTGTGCTATTGCGACATCATGTGATGTGTTGGATGAGTGACATCAATTTGTGGTTTGATTATATGATAAACATAGAGAGTATTTGGTATTGGTTAAGGCTAATGAGGAGATAGTCAATTGCAGTTGTCGAAAGTTTGAAATGAAGGGAATATTATGTGACCATGCACTTAAAGTCTTGGACATGATGAATATTAAACAAATTTTCGAGCAATACATATGTCCTAAAAGAATAAGAGTGATTAATTTAATATTTTACTAATATAGTAGTGAGATGGTCCAAATGTTATAATAACTGTAAGTGTTAGATGTTACACTTTTTATAAGAACCTTGTTAGCAAATACCTAGTGGGCTATGGAGTGAGTCCATTCTCTGTACTCTCAAGTATAGTTTTAAAACTCGGTTCGGACGTCAATCCGGTAAAGGGATTGGGTCAATGGATTATTGGTTCAACCGTTGGGTCACTAGTCAGACCAGTATTATAATAAAAAATTAAAAAATAATTATAAACACTAATAAATTGGCTAAAAAATCACAATAATTATAAAAATAACATCAAAAATTATCAAACATCCAATTTCAATGTATTCAAACTGATAATGCAACAACATTAGATTTCTAGAAATAGGAATCAAAATACATTTCTTCATCATAGAGTTTTGAGATTGGGGATCTAACAAATACAAATTATTCAATGACACTGATCAAACAGAGTCAATATGAACAAACCCATTTGATTGGTGTACAATGTAGTGCAAAAAATCCAAGAACAATATGTGTAAAGAAAACAGAGAACCACCATATCACAGAAGTCTCTACCACACAAACTATAGATATAAAAACATATATATATTAATGCAGTGATCTCATCTAAGATGAGTAGTCGGCTAATATCTCGATATCTCAACAACCCCAAAAATTTATTTTTGAACTATCAAAACTTACAAAATTTAATGGTACGGTACTATTTTTTTTTGTTATACCATATTCTTTCTCGTTTCTAAAACTTACGTGACCCAAGTAGCATTCAAAGAATACCCACTTCAGTTATTATCTTTATTACAAATTCAAATGGCTAAACCAAATAAGATAGTTAAATGTGATCCCCTCCTCTCTATTCACGATTGGATCCAAATCCTTTCAAGCGCTATATGTATATATATATATAAACACATATAGGTGGAGAGAGAGAGAGAGAGAGAGAGAGAGAGAGAGAGGGGGGGGGGAAGGAACTCAACTCGTCATTGCTTAATCGCTCGTGCCTCGTGGAGTTGTGCTCAGTTGATGGTGTCTGGTGGTCTGGATGCATCGATTTAGGGCAAAGAGGTCTGGAACTCTGGATTGGATTGATTTAGAGCAAAAGGGCAAAATGCCCAAAAATCTGAATCGAATAATCTAGGCACTTCGATTGAGTTATGTGCTACTGTGCTCTATGTGTGTGTGTGTGAGAGAGAGAGAGAGAGAGAGAGAGAGAAGAAGGGGTTGGGTGACCAGTCGTTGGAGACGAGGAGAAGCAGAGGCAATAGGCAAAGAAGAATGAATTTGGGCAAAAAAAAATTCCTAGAACCTAATTTTATAGCATTCGAAGCAACTCGTCCGGTTTGTTTTAAAACGTCCGGTTCATAGATTTTGTTACAAAATCGGCCAGTTCAACGAGTTTTGTCTGATTTTTTTGCTCAAACGATCAAATAACTAACCCAGCCAAGTTCAGGCTCCGGTTCACCGGGTCAACCCGCCATGCCGAGATAGGTTTTAAAACACTGCTCTCAAGTCTCAAGCAACATGATTCCCTCAAGCCCCTTAGGGGTATACAGGACATTTTAATCAATCTTTGCAAAACTCTACCCTAAGTAATTTATTTCTTTCGATCACTATTCTTTCTTCTCTCTCTCTCTTTCACACACAAGCAACAACTTTCTCGTGCACGTACAACAACCTTATTTCTCGTTGTTACTACAAAAATGCCACCAAAGTTCGATCCCTCACAGGTCGTCGACGTGTACGTGCGAGTTATCGGAGGCAAAGTGGGAGCAGCAAGCTCACTCGCCCCAAAAATCAGTCCACTCAGTCTCTCACCAAAGAAAATTGGAGAAGACATCGCAAAAGAGACTACAAAGTACTGGAAGGGTCTTCGAGTCACAGTCAAGCTCACCGTCCAAAATCGCCAAGCGAAAGTCTCCGTCGTTCCCTCGGCAGCGACTTTGGTCATCAAGGCACTCAAAGAGCCCAAGCAAGACCGTAAAAAGACCAAGAACATTAAAAACACCGGCAACATTGCCCTTGATGATGTGATTGAGATCGCGAAGATCATGAGGCCGAGGTCAATGGCTAAGGATTTGACTGGAATTGTGAAGGAGGTTCTCGAGACATGTGTATCCGTTGGATGTATGGTAGATGGGAAAAACCTGAAGGATTTTCAGCAGGAGATTGCCGATTGAGATGTGGAGGATCCTCAAGACTGAGACGATGGGATTTGGTGGGACTCTAGGTGGCTCTACAGCCCCCAGACTGACACGTGGAATAATGAAGCCGTTGTGATATCTAGAAGGCGCCGAAGAGTTAGCCAAGGAATAGTGACCCGGAGGAGCCGAGTACGACATCTAACATCATCTTTAATACAATGTGACCCCTCATTTATGGCGGAATGAGTGATGGTGACAAGGCTAATTAATGTGCGCTTGCAAGCACCTGCCCTTTGGGAGTCTAGGCCTACTATCATGATGACTAGGTATTAATGGCTGATATGCCGAGAAGGTACGATCGGCTCTCCCTGAGGAACTGTTTTCCTGAGTATTCAATCCTTAGTTGCTGGTGGCAGATGTCATTCTGAGAGATGTGGATACTCGGCATGGTGCCGAGCACTCGTCCCATCATCCTAGCATTGAGTAGGAGAAGACGTGAAGGGAAAACGATCACTGCTCGAGGAGTGGCATGTCAGACATTAAATGTCCGGATGGGACTGGAGGTCTTTGACAATCATTGTTAATTCAGACATAAATACTCCTCAAAAAAATGAACAAAGGTACGCAAATTTGAACCAGAAAAAACATTATTCATTGAGCTTGAACCTCGAGTCTTAAGATTGACTTAAGCATTGGAGGGGATAAGTCAGGTGTTCACTTGGCCCCCTTTTCTGACCCTGTGATTGTTTGAGGTTCACCAAGTTGGAGGTCGCTATCTCGAACTATTGCAGGAATTATCCCGTGTAATTTGGCGCCATCTGTGGTAACGAGAACATATTTCCCAGTAGCGATCGTCTGATGGTGAACACCTGATCTCAAGGTGAAGGAGCAAGTGTGCGTGTAAGGGACGCAGAGCCCATCCGGCTTTCAATGGTTTTAAAATCGGGTCCATTGAGCTAGTCAGGTGGAGGGGAGCGTTCCTCGCAACGAACGCTCCATATGGATCAAGGCCTTGGGGGGCATGACCTCATGGCTCGTGATATCGTTGAGATGGTGGAGAAGTGGATGGGCAAACGCATTAAGCAGTTAGAGAAAGAAAATGCCAAGGTTCGGCGACGGCTCGACAATTTTGAGCAGTCGGCAAGCGTGGGCGGGCATAGTCACGGGTACGGGTACGGGGACCAGGCCCCCAGTCAAAACCTCTCCAGGCCTCATTGGCATAGGCCCTCCAAGAAAGACTGACTTAAGCACTCACCCCAGGGGTGCAACCGCCAAAGTGGGTTCTCGACCTTGAAGGGAAAATCAGAATCGGGCCAAAAAGACAGGTCTGTCTTGGTGGGACCTCTGTCGATGGAGGACATCGAAGCCGCTAAATCACAAACAGAGTCCACACCCAGGAGGCCTCGAGAAGAAAGACCCAAAGGGGATCCCAGTGTCCACCTCGCCACTTATTGCAACCCTGAGCCCGAGGTTGATGCCAACGAAGTCATTTCACCGTTCATCCGGGCTATCAGGGAGGCCGAAATGCCAAAGAAGTTTACCATCCCATAGTTCAAAATCTACGATGGGAAGACCGATCCCGAGAGTCACTTGTGGCAATACAAACAATTGATGTCCATCAACGATACCGATCAAAGGGTGTTGTGCCGAGTTTTTTCCATGAGCCTGGGGGACATGGGCATGCGATGGTATGAGAACCTGGCTCCTGTGAGCATCAGGTCCTGAGACAATTGACGGAGCTCTTCGTAGCTCGATTCATCACCAGCAGTAAGAAACCAAAGAACATCGGCGTTCTATTGACGCTTAGGCCTAAGGGAGGAAAGTTCCTTCGACAATATGTCGTATGGTATTGGGATGAGGTCAACGAGGTGGAGGCGTGTTCGGAGGCACTGACCGCGACGTCATTTAGGCTGGGGCTATCCCGGGACGTTGATTTGTACAAGTCACTGACCAAGAAGGCTCCAGCAGATATGAGTCAAGGTGTCAGCTGAGGTGGCACCCGCGATTGAGGTTATTCATGCCTGTACCGTGGAAAGGCCTACGTATAACTCCCTTCGTGCCGAGTTACAAAAGATCTCTCAAGCAGTCAAGGTGGAAGAGAAGGGTGAAAAACGCCCCCCTAAGAAGCTGTAGAGTGCCAAAGTTATTCAGTTTTCCGATGCTAAACTCGGCGGGGTGGTCCTCCCCCATAAGGATGCATTGGTAGTCACTTTACGGGTCAAAAAATTTGATGTCAAAAGGATCTTGGTAGACTCGGGTAGTTCTTCCGAGGTGATGTATCACCATCTCTTCCCCAAAATGGGATTCTTACAAAGGGATCTAGAACTCGTAAAGACCCCCTTCATTGGTTTCAAACTTTCAATGGTTCCAACATCCTCCCTCTTGGGAAGATCACCCTCATGGTACGTGTGGGGGTAGTCACTATCCCAGTGGAGTTTGTGGTAGTAGACTCTGACTCCCCGTACAACACTATTATGGGAAGGTCATGGTTGCATGCGATGAAGGCAGTCCTCTCATTCTATCACCAGAAGATAAAGTTCCCAATACCGCAAAGCATAATGGAAGTCCGGGTTGATCAGACATCGGCGAAAAGCTATTTCTATGCTGCGGTGAAAACTGGAGTTAGCGGCCTAAGTCAGGAACATGATCTTGATGCGGTGGTTGCCAGATAGCAATCACATAACGGTCGACCAGGAGTGGATGAGCCCATTACAGAGCCAGCCGATCGATCTACGGAGGCCTTGGTCAAGATCCTCCTGAACCAAGATAGTGATGAGAAGTACTTTTTGATAGGAGAGTCACTCAGCGAATCAGAGAAAAATTATACGGCCTCATTCTTACGCCGGAATGTTGATATCTTTGCATGGACCCAGGCCAAGATGACGGGGATAAGCGCCGAGGTGATGACTCATCGGCTCCATGTCGACCCCTCGTTCAAACCCGTTAGGCAGAAGATCCAAAGAACGGCGCCTCATCATGCGAAGGTTGTGGATGAAGAGGTTGATAAGTTACTTGGGGCAGGTTCTATCAAGGAGGTATAGTTCCCTCAGTGGTTATCCAACACTGTTTGCGCCAAGAAGAAAGAAGGAAAATGACGAGTTTACGTGGATTTCACAGACCTGAACAAGGCCTGCCCCAAGGACGAGTACCCATTGTCTAGGGTTGATCAACTGGTAGATGCAACAGACGGACATAAGCGGATCACCTTTATGGATGCTCGAATAGGATATCACCAGATTCCCTTACATGAATCGGATCAGGAGAAAACGACGTTCATTACACCCGGGAGATCTACTGTTACACACGGTGATGTCTTTTGGGTTAAAGAATGCAGGGGCGACTTACCAACGTTTGATGAATAAAATTTTCAAAGAGCAGCTCGACGAAACTATGTAGGTGTACATTGATAACATGTTGGTCAAGAGCAAAGAGAGCGCCAACCATCTCTATGATCTCAGAGTGACGTTCTCCATCCTCCGAAAGTATGGCCTGAAACTGAACGCCTTGAAATACGCTTTTGGAGTGAGCTCGAGAAAGTTTTTAGGGTATTTAGTTACTCACAGGGGTATCAAGGTGAACCCCGAGTAGATACAGGCAATCTAGAAATTTCGGGCACCTAAGACCATTAAGGATATCCAGAAATTGACTGGGATGTTAGCGGCCCTCAACCGATTTATTTCCAAGTCTTCCAATAAGTGCAGACCATTTTTTACCAAGTTGAAAGAGGGCAGCTAAAGAATTATGGGATGAAGAATGTAGCCGAGCTCTTGAGGGGATCAAGGAGTACTTGAAACATCCTCCAACCTTATCGGTCCCGGCGGCTGGAGAGTTCTTAGCCTTTACTTGTCGGTGTCTCAAGAAGCCATGAGTGGAGCACTGGTCAGAGATAGCGAAGGAGCCCAAAGATTCGTCTACTTCGTAAGCAAGACGTTGCTCGACACCGAGACAAGGTACTCTCCAATAGAGAAATCGATTTTAGCATTGGTAGTCTCGGCGAGGAAGCTTCGACACTATTTCCAGACTCACGCCATAAAAGTCCTAACAAATCGGCCTCTCAAACCAATCCTCCACAGGGCCAATATTTTCTGGGAGGGTTGCCAAATGAGCTGTAGAGCTTGGGGAGCTCGAGATCAGGTACAAACCTCGTACTTTGATAAAAGGACAGGTCTTGGCAGATTTCATCGCCGAATTCTCTGCGTCCGAGCCCCCACCAACAACACAGGATCCAAGTGAGGATGTTTGGGGTCTTCATGTTGATAGATCCTCGAACGCAAGGGGGCAGGAATAGGTATTGTGTTGGTAAACTCAGAAGGATTCGTGATAAAAAGGGCAATCAGATTGATGTTCAAGGCGTCCAATAATAAAGTCGAGTATGAGGCGTTGCTAACAGCCCTGGATGCTGCATGCTTAATTAGGGTCAGACACCTTCAAGTCTTTTGCGATTCCCAACTGGTTGTGAACCAAATAAATGGGAATTTCGGGTCCGGGATAGCAGAATAAAGGCGTATCATGAGAGGGCAAAATCCAGAATGAAAAAACTAGAAAAGTGGAAGTTTCCCAGATTCCTAGAGATGATAATACCCACGCCGACACACTAGCATGTCTGGCTTCAGCATTGACCTCGGAGGTAACTCGGTGCACAATCATTGAGAACTGGGAAAGTCCATGCATAGACGAAACAAAGGCCGAACGAGTGTTACCAACTCTAGTGCAGATGCCGTCGGGATGGATGAACCCCATCATTGCATACCTAATAGAAGGAGTGCTCCCCAAAAATATCAAAGAGGCTAGGAAGATTAAGCTCAAAGCTCCTAGATTTTGGATGTCAGCGGATCAACAATTATACAGGAAATCGTTCTCAGGACCATTGTTGTTTTGCGTCCCCGAGGATAAAGTGGAACCCCTGCTGTATGAAATCTATGAAGGGGTATGTGGAATCCACACGGGCGGAAGGTCTCTCGCACACCGAACAATGACGCAAGGATACTGGTGGTCGTACATGCAGAGAGACACGAAGAGTTATGTGCGGAAGTGTGACAAATGTCAGAAGTTTGCCCCCATTATCCGGCAACCAGTAGGAGATTTGAACTTGTTGACGAGCCCTTGGCCGTTTTCTCAGTGGGGGATGGATATTGTCGGGCCTCTCCCGAGGTCCCATTAGGCAAGAAATTCTTGCTGGTGGCAACTGATTACTCCACCAAATGGATCGAAGCCGAGCCTTTGAGCCGTATTCGGGATGTGGAGACAAAGAAGTTCGTATGACAGATCGTTATCACCCGATTTGGAATCCCTAGGGCTATCGTTTCTGACAATGAGACTCAATTCAACAGTGGCCCATTAAAGAGTTCTGTTCAGGGTTTGACATATGTAATTACTATTCCACGCCAGCTTATCCCAATGTAATGGACAAGCCGGGGTTTCCAACAAAATCGTGCTGGCAGGAATTAAGAAGAGACTTAAGGCAGCAAAAAGAAGATGGACCGAGGAATTACTCAATGTATTATGGGCGTACAAGACCACACCGAGGACACCGACAGGAGAAACCCCCTATGCCTTGACAAACAGGGTCAAAGTTGTCATCCCCTTGGAGGTGGGACTCCCAACAATACGAAGCTGAGCTTTCGAATTGTGAAATAATGACCAGATGCTCGCTAGGGACCTCAATTTAGCTGAAGAAATGAGGGCATTAACATCTATCAGGTTGGCAAGGTACCAGGGAGAATGTCAAGGCAACACCAGAAGAAGGTTCGAACGAGAGATTTCCAAGTTAGAGATTTGGTACTGCGAAAAGTGTTGGACAATGCTCGCGAACCTACAGATGAGAAATTGGGTCCCAACTGGGAAGACCCTTATAAGGTTGTCTCTGTGGGGGGCACAGGCGCATATAGGTTGCAAAGTATGAACGACAATGATGAAACCTGGCCATAGAATGTATCGAATTTAAAGAAATATTATTACTAAATCAAATTTTAGTCTATGGTTGTATTAACACGAGCTAAGCGCTCGATTGTTAAGGGTACGACCCCGAGAGGTGTAAAACTCCACATTTGGAGCAATGCCTTCAAATTATTAATACGAGCCAAGTGCTCGGTCGTTACGGGTACAGGCCCGAGGGGTGTAAGACTCTACCTTTAGAGCAATGCCTTTAAATTATTAACACGAGCCAAGCGCTCGGTCGTTAGTGGTACGACTCCGAGGGGTGTAAAACTCCACCTTTGGAGCAATACCTTCAAATTATTAACGAGTCAAACGCTCAGTCGTTAGGGGTATGGCCCCAAGGGGTGTAAGACTCCACCTTTCGAGCAATGCCTTCAAATTATTAACACGAGCCAAACGCTTGGTCATTAGGGGTACAGTCCTGAGGGGTGTAAGACTCCACTTTCAGAGCAATGCCTTCAAATTATTAATGATTCAAGTGCTCGATCGTTAAAAATACGGCCCCGAGGGGTGTGAGACTCCACCTTTGGAGCAATGCCTTCAAATTATTAACTCGAGCCAAATGCTTGGTTGTTAGGAACACGGTCCCGAGGGGTCCAAAGACCCAGAGACAAGTTCAATGCGTTTACTAGGAATTTCTCTGATAAATTCGAAGTGAAGCCTTGCTACTTTAGAAGGTCATTATTGACATAACATCGAAGCCATTTCCCAGAAACAAACATGATGCAAGAAAGAAAGAATACTTGTAGAAAAATCAAGTTTCGTTGCAATCAAAAAGGGGCTTTGCGTCCCCAAGCATAAGGGCCCTCGGCTCATTCCTCCTTGGTTTCTCCCCCACCGAAGCTGCCACGCCTTTGTAGTTTATCTCCACCCCCCAATATCTTGTCTAGCTCGGTGTCATACACTTCAGTAATGATTGGGGGCGAAGGAGGAGGAAGATCATCGATTTGTTCTGCGGGTTATAGAGATGGAAGGGCAGGAAAAGGCTGGTTAGAACCATCCCTAAGTGTGATGGGTTCGTTCCCACCCTCGGACCCAGGTGCCCCTTCGGCTTGAACTTGCTTGCCTAGGTCGGTGTGGACTTGTTCCTCTACGGCTTCATTATCAACCTTTCTTCGGAGGCTATGCATTGCAAACAAGTCCGAGCCGGCCTCCATATGGCAGGCGCAAAGGGAAGCATCCCAACCTTCTTTGAAAGCCTTCTTCTTGGCTTCCTCGAAGACAGGAACTATTTTGTCCCAGGTGGCTAACCACACCCTCTGACACTCCGACTGCAGCCTTTCCTGCTCCCCCGCCTTCTCCGCTGTCAAGAAGTCCACCTTGGCAATAAGATCGTTTATGACGAACTTGGACTCCTGCAGCTTGACCTCGAAGGAGGAGACTCGCAACTCATACTCTTCGACCATCTTGACCATTGCAACTTCACCCGTTCTCGTCTTTTCCAAGTCGGCATTAAGGGCGTCTCGCTGACAAATGAGCTCGGCGATGTGTTTGGTCTGGTCATCAAGGATCCTCTCGACCTTGAGGATGTGCTCATCCTTGGCAGCCAGGGCTCGCTCGGCGTTCTTCGCCTCTTGTTTGTATTCCCAAAAACGCTCAATGATGGCCCCCACTTACTGGCTGGCCTGAACGGGGAGAAAACTATCAAAAATGACCAAAATTGTGTAGGAAATACTCGAAGAAGTGTTATACTTACCACTAAGTTACTTTGGATAGTGCTCATTAGAAGCCGATTGTCTGAGTAGCCTTTGTATATGGCCATATCGACTTCAAATTGAAAAGTCCTCGTAACGGCAAACGCCACCTCGGGGGGACTGGAGGATGGAGTCAGCTTCCAAGATGGGGCGGCCACCCCTAGTCTCAGCCCGAGGGACCCCCTCACCGGAGATAGACGGGCCCGGGGCGTCATATCACCGCTTCACTCTATGTTCTTTTGATTGTTCGGCCTCCCGGGCAGGCCAATCCCATGACCGATCTCCAGGAGCGAAGACTTGTTGAGATGGGGGCCTTTCCCTAGTCGGCCCAACCGGGTCCCTGGAAGGTTGGGGACGTGGCTGCGGCGGGGTTGATTGCTGTCGAGGAGAACTTGGCGGGGGAATAATTAGGGCCGTGTTGGAAGGCCCGGCCAGCCCAGCGAGCCTGGCTCTCCTTGTCGCGGCGGTGGCCTCCATGGTGGCGACGGTGACCGGCAATGGGTTGAACATTTCCACAGGCATGGGGGGCTCGGGAGCAGGATGATTAGACTTTTCTTTAGAATTTTTCTCAGATTCTTCATCTTCCGACGAAGAAGGATTTTCCCAAAGAGAAGGGTTGAATGGAGGGGGGATCTGAGAGAATCGGCTGTATGTCGGCGTGTAGCCGAGAAGAGTGTGCGCCGCTCGCTCGCTCGACTGGGTCGTAGGACTAAACCCTTAGGAGATCAGCAAATCAAACTTGGGACCTCAAAGGTTGAGCAGCATCCCGACGATATCCTTCTGCAAAAACAAATAAGCGAGGATAGGTCCAAAGATAGCAAAATCAGTACAAGTCTAGGAAAGATGAAGACACACCTTCATCCGTCGGCACTTTAGGGCAGTACAATCTGACATACTTGGGCTCTGGTGCCTTTTCCCAACTGTCGCCGAGAATGATCAAATCGTCTACATACCCCTTGTCCGAGTCGGGCATGTGGGTTACCAGATACATCGAGGTATCTCGAGCCTGGAGGTAGTACCTTCCCCTGGCAACTAACCTCAAGTCATAGCAGAACAAAATTTCATCTACTCCTAACTCGGTCCCTAGCTGAGCATTTAAGGCGACTACGCCCATCACAATCCTAAAGAAGTTAACCCTGCATTGAAGGGGAAAGAGCTTCAGTTGTATCAACATCTTTAGCAACATGAGATGGCCTTGGTCTAGAAAGGCATCATGTCTACATTTTTCATATCCCTCCTATGGCGAGTGGGGTTAAAAGAGGAGGCAGTGACAGGCTCATGGATGTGGTACCTAACCCTGAATGCTTGGATGTTCTCCTCAGTCACTTGGGTTCTTTAGGGTTAGCCCTAGCCATAATGGATGTCTCACCCCTAGTTCTAGCCATTGGTGGGCACTAAAGGGGAGAAATGTAGAGGAAATGAAAAAAGTAAAAGCTCAAGAGGAGTTACAGGAAGATAGCCTTCGAAGACGGAGCTCAGAGAACGAAAGAAACTCGGTGAACAGGGAAGTGCTCGGGGGCTGATTACTAAAGGAAAAATGAGGATGCAAAAGTTTTGAGAAGACGTGAATACCTTCTATTTATACTGCTTTACAGGGAACGGGAATTGAAAAGTTGGGTCATCATTAGGGGATTTGAAAAAGGCGGCGGCAGACGTGTAAGTAACCGTCACCATTAATAAGGCGTGATGATGGAGCCTCCAATCCCTTTGCGCCAATTGTCTCACACTGCAAAAAGAATAGAGGCTGGGGGGCAGTTGGCGGGACTCTAGGTGGCTTTACAGCCCCAGACTGACACGTGGAATAATGAAGCAGTTGTGATGTCTAGAAGGCGCCGAGGAGGTTAGCCAAGGAATGGTGACCCGGAGGAGCCGAGTACGACAGCTAACATCATCTTTAATACGATGTGACCCCTCATTTATGGCGAAATGAGTGATGGTGACAAGACTAATTAATGTGCGTCTGTGAGCACCTGCCCTCTGGGAGTCTAGGCCTATTATCATGGTGGCTAGGCATTAATGGCTAATACACCAAGAAGATACGATCGGCTCTCCCCGAGGAACTATTTTCTCAAGTAGTCAATGCTCAGTTGCTGGTGTCAAATGCCGATCTGAGGGATGTGTGTTGGTTTATTTTTTATGGAGTCTAGTTTGTATATGTGATCCGGATGATGACCCGACCCGAAATAATGTTGTGTGGTTTTTAATGGAAAATTTTCTGAGGCTTAGTCCATGGAGCGAATGACATATAAACCCTGTTGTTTTGGTGATTAGGGTTAATCGTGTATGGTACAGCCGCTCTCTGTATTCAACTCTCTCAATAGTGAAATCCCTGTAGCTTCGTGGACGTAGGCAAATTGCCGAACCACGTAAAATCTGTGTCTTGTTCTTTCTTGTTTCTTATTGCTTTATATTCTTGATTTGTTCTTCGATTGCGTGTGTTTGTTAGTGGATTCAAATCGTGAGAAATCCCAACAACGTGGATACTCGGGGAAGGGCATAAATGCTCGGCATGGTGCCGAGCACTCGTCCCATCATCCTAGCATTGAGTAGGAGAAGACGTGAAGGGAAAACGTTCACTGCTCGAGGAGTGGCATGTTAGACATTAAATATCTAGATGGGACTGGAGGTCTTTGACAATCATTGCTAATTCAGGTATAAATACTCTTCAGAAAAATGAACAAAGGTACGCAAACTTGAACCAGAAAAAAGATTATTCATTGAGCTTGAACCTCGAGTCTTAAGACTGACTTAAGATTCGGAGGAAAAAAGTCAGGTGTTCACTTGGCCCCCTTTTTCTGACCCTGTGATTTTTTCAGATTCACCAGGTTGGAGGTCGCTATCTCAAACTATTGCAGGAATTATCCCGTGCAGGACTCAAGTGAAGAGGTTCTCGCTTTCATGTAGTTTTAAATTCAATTTCATCCAACGTTTGCCATTTATAAGAAATACAGAGAAAATGTAATGTATTGTGTCGTTATTTCTGTTTAAGTTATTGACTAATTTTCCCAATTGCATTGCATGGTTTGTGTTGGAAAGCTATCTTTTCTTGTTGTGGTGTTTGGGTGAATATAAGTAGTCTGTGGTTATGCTATTAAATTTAGTGATAGAAATGAAAAGGCAAGGAAATCTGGACAGAGAATGTTAATGATTCTATTTGAAAGAGCTACATTAGAGAGAAATGGTGGTGTTTTGAGTTTTTTGTCAGAGAGAGAGAGAGAGAGAGAGAGGTTTCTGACTTATTCTTAAAGAGAGAAATCATAGAGGAAATGGTGATTAGTTCTGAACGATGAGATTGGCATACATTTGAAACAACGAGCAAGCCTAGCCTTTGGACTGGATCAAGTTTTTAGGTTTCCTTTTCTTTTCATGCGTATATATATCTTTGAGTCAGCCAACTATTTTGAAATCAGTTGCTCCTGCCCTTTTCTTTAGTTTGAACTATATTTGAGTAGTACTGTTTTGTGAGATAAAATGTAGAAAATTATTTGCATCTGAAGCATGTGTTATTATTCACAACGATTCAACATGGCATCTGAATCCATATCAACTTCATCGATGATTTCTGCTTACATCTGAAAAAGGAATGCCACCCTGACCTTGTTTTAGATGGGTATGGCTTCATCTAGGTAAGGGGTTGAGTGAACAACAGTAACTTGTTCATTCTCGTGTTTCCATGTGCTGTTTGAAGATTGAAGAAAATGAGATGAGAATGTTCCACTGACCATTGTGGTCTTTTTTGTATCAACCGATGACCAACTAGTCCAATAGAGTCTGCCCCTTGTAGTTTAGGGCTTTTCAGGACGACATGCATATGGTTTTATTGATACACTAGAAATTGCCCGTGAGGAGTAACAAAAAAATCAATAAATTGTTCCTTCTCGTCTTAAAAGGCTACAAACCAAAAAAATACGATCTAGCAAACTTAAAAATCAAGGCTATATAAACAATTCATAAAATGTTAGACAAATATAATAATCAAGGGTATAAGATCCCTGCACCACCCCTTATGCAACCAAAGAGCAAACAATTTTTATCCAATTTCATTCCAAAAGTACCCAAAACTATGTTCCAATCTTCAAAATAGTATAGAGAAATAAATTACCAAATGGTTCACAGTGACAAAGCAATCCACCAAAGCAAAAAATGGCAAAATTTATAACCTTTAAGAAAACTGTAGGCACTCTTCCATACAGCAATCCACCAAGGCTCCGATTTCCAACAAATGAATGAACTCAAGCTCAAGCTCATATTGTCAATAAGGCCTAAGAAAGGAAAATAAGATTTTCAATAATTAACACTCAAATAAGACCTCAAGCTCATATTTTTAGTAGCGCACAAACACTCGAAAAAAAAAAAATAATACTAAAGAACAACCGACGAAGCCTCCGTCGCCTAGACTACTAATGGTAGTTGTCGAAAGTGTATGTGGTGTGTGTGTTGTCGGTGCTAAAATAGTGTGTATCTTCTTTGAGGCAAACCATCAAACACTTAGGAAGCATGTGTACAGTTGGGCATTATGCGTGTCTGATGAAGGGGGTCGAGGAGGAGAAGGAAGTGGTTGCAGTAGTGGTGGTGTTGCTGTGGTTCGGTGCGGCTACAGGGTGTGGGAGTCTGATACCTATCATAATACCACTTAGGTTGGCTCACCTGACAATAATCCTTGGATCGAAAATTCTTCCCAAGCCCAACCCATATCTGCAAAAAATTATCAAAACCTAAGTTGAATAGAACAAAATCAAAAGCCTAACAACATTAGAGAATCTGAGATTAGGCTTTTACTTACAGGGGAAAAGGAACAGTATCTACAACCTAAAGTGAAGGGACCATAAATAGAGGGAAAATGACTGCTAGACAAGTGAGAGAGCAAGAGGGAATGAGGGTGGGTAGAGGGGCTACGGTGGAGGAGGGTATGGGGTGGATCGGTTGGTGGGGCTACGGTGGTGGGTGAGCAAGTGAGAGAGAGAGAGGGAGGATAGATAATAAAGGAGAGGAGAGAGATACTTGTCGGGTTGATGGCTGGTGATGGTGCATGAAGGAGGCGTGCGTTGGCGGTAGAGAAGAGTAGAGAGGGTTGAAAGCGGCATTAGCGGTGGAGATGAGTGGAGGTGGTGGCCTGCAACGCTTGGTGTGCGGGCGATGTCCTGACTGTGTACGTCGGGGCGATTAAATTTTCAAATAGTCGCAATTTCTTGTCTTAAATTCCATTCGATCCTATTGAACGGTTAATCAAAAAATTGGATAAGAATAAAAAAGAGTTTTTAATTTTTTGATTAAATCAAATAAGAATGTAGAATAATTATTAATTTTTATATTCTTACACTAATAATTATTAATTTTCGTATTCTTACCCTACTTTACTCACGTTAATTTATTTATAAAATCATAATTCTCTAACCATATGATTTAAACTTAAAATAATTATTATTATATTTATGCAATAATTATAATGGATTGATATTAATGCTTTCTTGTGTTTTATTATAATTGTTTTAGATTTTAGTGTAATTAGTTTATTGTGTTGTTAAATTGGTGTATGTTATTTAATTGTATTATTAAAATAATCCAAGAATTAATCTATATTACTTATAAATGTCAGTATATGTGAAAAAATTTTAATTTTCTATTTCACTCTTAATTATTACCATAAAACTAATTATACTCACATATTTTTTTCTCTTTCATACCTAGTTGACTTCCAAAATATTAGTTAGATAAATTTTATCTCTATGACTTGGTAGATAAATTTTATCAAAATATTACCTAGATAAACTTCATTAAAATATTAGCTATATAAACTTTATCAAATTATTAGACTTGATAGATAAATTTTATTTCTATAATAATACATTCTTTCTTTTCTATTCAATTGTACAAATTCTACTAGAATTCTAATACCACATAATGGTAATTTTTAGGTGATACATATACATATATTTTTTTGTCTTTCTTACTTATTAGACTTCTAAAATATTTTGAATTCCTATATATATATATATAAACTTTATCTCTATGACAATACATTCTTTCTTTTATATTTAATTATACAAACTCTACTAGAATTCTAGTACCACATATTGGTAATTTTTAGGTGATATATATACATACTAATTATTGTCTGTGCCTGAAGGTACAGAATAATAAAAAATAATAAACAATAAACATATTTGTATTCATATCTAAATTTAAATCACAAACATAGATGAGAAATAAATAAATTTAAACATTTGTTGTAGTGGGGGTGAGAAGTGGTGGTGGTAGGAGATGAGTGATAATTGTGGTGAGTGACAATGACTGTGGTGGCATTGGTAGCGGCGAGGGTGGCGGCGGCCGCCGCAGTGGCTATAGTGGCGATGACTGAGGTGGCAGTGGGGGTGGGGGTGGCAGCGACGACGATAGTGGTGGCAGTGGCAGTGACAGTAGTGGTGGCAGTAATGGGGGTGGCGGTGGTGGTGGTGGTAGAGATAGTGGCAGTAGTGGTAGTAGAGATAGTGGTGGGACGATTTCAAACACTGTTTTTTTTTAAAGTACTTATGAAAAATAATTTTTAAAAATATTTTAAAAAAGTCATTCCAAACACACCTTTAGGACCCTATTTTTTTTTATTAAATTTAGGGTGTTAATATTAGCCGTTAAATTAACTTTAAAGTAAAATTTAATGCGATCTCATCCGTGAATATCAAAAGTCATTTTATTTATCTTTTGAGATTTGCATTTAAGTTACTTTATTATATAAATATTTTTTTGTCTTTCCTAATTATTAGACTTCTAAAATATTTTGAGTTTCTTCATATATATATATATATATATACTAGAAATAACCCGTGCCTGAAGTCACAATGCAACTTATTAAATTGAACTTTGAATTTGAACGTGATATGCAATATGCTACATTGGCTCACGGCCGAACCGTCGATGTGCTAGCAAAAATTTTTGCGATTAAAAAAACATATAACAACAAACTATTAAAAATGAGATAACTTTTGAGATGACCTATAATCAATACTAAAATATATTGCCCCTAATGTATAATAATTTACACTGACACCCCTAACAGATTCACATATTGGTGACATGAGTCAATAATCCAAATAAAAAAAATATTGGATAAGAAATAAAGTAGAAATTAGACACCAGCTACAAAGTGGAAACTACACGGATTTCATCAGTTTTGCTAACCATAAATCGGTGAGAAAGAAACAATCCTTCTTCCAATACACCAAAGATATTAGCAAAGACCCTAAAGCTATACTTGGGAGTAAATGATAGGGCCACCTTGAGACTCGAATAACTATTCATTTTTGGGTGAACCCTAGCATTGCCATCTGCAACACCAACAATTAACTGAAAAAATTATGAAAAAATTTACAGAAAAGTTTCTGCAAAAGTCATGTTTTCTTGCTTCTTGCTATGTCTATCACACACACACACAGAGTGAGAGAGAGAGAGAGAGAGACCCTGAAGCTGATGCCAGGCACATACTTCAACCAAACAAGAAATCCCCTAGAATAAAAACATTCAACAACAGAAATTAAAGAGAGAAAAATTCGCCTTCTCAAATCAGGCTCCAAAATTCCACTCGGCACAAATAAAAGGCCCAATGCGAAGATTCACATATAGTCCTGCTTTCTGAACAATCTTTATGAACTGAACCAAGACATATCTTCCCTCGAAGTTATACTAAAAACCCATAAAGTAAGACACATCTATATAATACAGAAAGATAATCAAAAAGAACAACGATGGAATGCAATAACACAGAAAAAGCAGATTATTGGTAAAGAAAAAGAAGAGAAAGCAGACTACATTGCCAGGTGAAGGCTCATGAACATTCCAGAACACGTAGGTGTCAGTAACATCTAAGCCTCCCACATATGCATTGTGGGAGGCTTACCGAAGAAAATAACATTTTCTCAAGAAAGTGCAAGAAAGAGAAAGAAAAATTTGTTACTTCAGGTGTGCTTCTTGGGTAATGTATGGGACCAGAGAATAAAATTCTTCTTTACCCATTGATGATGAGCGCCTTCCTGTCATAAGTGACACTGCATTGTCTGAGCTGAATACCCAAATTCAAGAACATGCAGAAGATAACTATGCGTGCAGGATGTTGCACAATATAAAAAACGAGAACAAATCTCTCTCTTGGTGAACTCGAGTGAGTCAGTTGAGTGGTTAACCACGCTGCTTGGGACAGCCTGTGAGGTCCGGTGGTAACTTGGAAGGGCAACGGGAGACCCTCGTGAATTGAAGGAATGATCCAGTAAGGCTGGGGAAAGATTCCTGGAACAAAGAAGAACAAGTTAGAAGGGCGCCAGAGTGTTTTCCAGCTTATCCCCTCCGACGATCAAGTCAGTTTTTGAAAGGGAGAGGAAGAAGAAAGCACTGCGTATATTTCGTAGTAAAGAGTTTCTTGTTGCATACCGTTTTGCCTTTTATGAGGAGTATTTATACCTCAAAAGCTCATGATTGCTGTCAGTGTTGTCAGTAGATGATCATTAGGTACAGGCAGTGTGCACACTGATTCTGATGAGGAATGTCTTCCTTTCTTTAACTGCTTGGAGTGCCGAGCAATCAATGTTGTGTCATCGGGCTGCCGACTGTCTAATGATCTCCACTCGGGGAGGATGCAATAAATGCCCAGCCTTAGAAACATTTATTGCCTTTCAATTCCGAGCCTTACCGCATTGAATGCGGTCTCATCAAGGGAATGATGTAATTAAATGTTTGCTTTCACAAGTCGCGTGTCAGTAAGGGCATGCGGTCTTTTTGTCTCTGATGTGACACAATTTGCCACGCGTTCATCCGTCATTGACTGTGGACTCTGCCTTCCTGTTCCTTCTGACACCAATTGTGTAAGACGAGACCATGATAGCTAACCTAGACTAGGCTAGGCTAATGACCTGTACATCAATAGCTTATACTAGAGCAGAGAAAAAGGCATCCTGGACGGGGGTACATCTCGGTACCGAGGATATGTACATCTCGGTACCGAGGATAGGTACATCTCGAGCCGAGGGAAGTTGTACATGACGACCGAGGTACCATATCAGACTGAGGTACCATATTAGACCGAGGGATACGTGTCGGTTCGTAAAACGTACTCGACACGTGTCAAATACCTCGGGGCGAGGGAGTTTGTAAGCCGATGGTACGTGATCTCAGTTAACAGGATTTTTAGTGACGCCGAGGACACGTGTTTTCATCTTGGAGTATTTCAGAAAAAGTCCCATCAACTGTCCCCCAGCCTTTGATCTTCTGACGCCGAGGACACGCGTCGTAAGGAGACAAAGGGTTTTCCAACAACCTCAATCGCTTCATCATTGCCTCTAGCCACTTTCCCTTGCTTAGGGAGTCATGCGCATTAAATGCGCCCTTTCGTGTTTCGCGCCCAATGATGAGACCGATACTATATAAATGGGCTTCTGGCGATGCTCGTGCTCACGAATAAGTACCCCGCTTACCACAAATTCAGACACGGCCAAGTACAAGAAGAGCATTTCCCCCTGGATGGGGATGGATAAGGTCGGGAGAGTCCTTAGGTATTCCTTGATTCCAGCCAGGGCGTCTTCGCACCCCTGGCTCCATATTTCCTTCCCAGCACTCTTGATTGCTCCGAAAAAGGGTTTGCATTTGTCTGAGGAGCGTGAGACAAAACGGTTAAGTGTTGCTAGCATCCCCGTGAGTTTCTAGACTTCTCGGACAGTTCGGGGGCTCCGGATGTCCAGGATCGCTTGAATCTGATCCGGGTTAGCTTCGATTCCTCGTTGGCTGACCAGATATTCGAGAAATTTACCCGATTTCACTCCGAAAACGCACTTTGCCGCGTTCAGCTTCAGGCCGTACTCCCTGAGGGTGGAGAAGGTATCGCCCAAATCTGTCAGATGATCACGACTTCGTTTGCTCTTTACTAGCATATCGTCAATGTAGACCTCCATGGTGTTGCCGATCTGCTTTTTGAACATCCGGTTCATCAGTCTCTGGTACGTCGCCCCAGCGTTCTTTAGTCCAAACAGCATCACTTTGTAACAGTAAACTCCTTTCGGAGTGATAAACGCCATTTTTTCCTGATCTGGGGGATGGAGAGGGATTTGGTGATATCCCGCTCGGGCATCCAAGAAGTCCATGCGTTCATATCCGGCAGTGGCATCCACTAGCTGGTCCACCTTTGGTAGGGGGTAGTCATCCTTGGGACATACCTTGTTTAGATCTGTGAAATCCACGCAGACACGCCATTTTTCCCCCTTCTTCTTCGCGCAAACCGTATTAGATAGTCATTCTGGGAACTGTATCTCCCGAATGGCGTTGGCCTTCAGGAGTTTGTTGATTTCTTCGTTTATCGCGCAGGCGTGATGCGGGGCCATGCGTCATGGCTTTTGTTTGACTGGCTTGTGCGTTGGGTCAACATGCAGCTTGTGCGTGATTATCTCGGGGTCTACCCCCATTATCTCCATTGCGTTCCAAGCGAATACGTCTGCATTTCCCCTTAGGAACTCAATCATCTCCTCTTGTTCGGCTGTGGGCATTGCAGTTCCAACTAAGAAATATCTTTCTTCTTCTCCCTCCATCAAGGGTACCTTCCGGAGGTCCTCTACCGACCGCTCAGTTGGGTCTATCCGGGGGTCATCCATTCCTGGACGCCCGGACTGTGATTGCTATTTTTTCATGATCTCTTCCGGTGCTCGTCCCTTTTCTTGGGTGAACGCCCCAGCTCTAACGGCTGAATAAAAACAATTTTTTGCGGACGCTTGGTCACCCCAAATCTCCATGATACCTTCTGGCGTGACAAATTTTAGTTTCTGGTGGTAGGTGGAGTGCACCGCTCCCAACGCATGCGGCCATGTTCGCCCCTTGATCACGTTGTAAGGCGAGTCCGTATCAATTACGACAAACTCGGTGTTGATGACGAAGGGACCGGTGACAACTGGCAATGTGATTTTGCCTATGGGTAGGGCGAACGAGCCGTTGAATCCGATGAGAGGTGTTCTGACCTTGGTCAGGTCCTTAAGGCCAAGACCCATCCGTTTTAAAGTCTCGGAGTACATCACTTTCGAGGAACTTCCAGAGTCTATCAACACCCTTTTGACGTCGAATTTTCCTATCTTCTGGGTCAAGACAAGGGCGTCGTTATGAGGAGTCACTACGCCTGTCAAGTCCGCGTCCGAGAACGTGATGCTTGGCTCACCAGTCCTGGCCCTTTTACTGGGTGGCCCTCCATCATCCTCGGCCACTTTCCTTGTAAAAACTACCCTCTTGAGGTCGGACTCGAGTTCCTTGGACGTGGGGCGATCCAGGGGACATACATGGATGACATCTACCTAGTGGGTACCTCCTCCATAGGAAGTGTTCACTTATATGGCAGGGGGGAAGACGACTCCCTTCCGATGTGGGATTGCCTTAGAAAAGGGTCCTATTGGCGAAGAGAGGTAAAGACTACTGTATTGCCTTAGGAAATGGTGCAAGCCAGTCAAAATCCTTTCGGAGGGAGGGAATCCTGTCCACCAAAAGGCGCCTTTCTGTAAGGGGTAGAACCCTCTACTAAGAATTTCGGCTTGACATGGGTTAACCCACGCGGGCGACCCCCCAGTAGCCTTTACCTCTCTTCGCCAATAGGACCCTTTCCTAAGGCAATATCACATCGGAAGAGAGTCGTCTCCCCCCCTGCCATATAAGTGAACACTTCCTATGGAGGAGGTACCCACTAGCGACCTGATCCTAGTGGGTACCTCCTCCATAGGAAGTGTTCACTTATATGGCAGGAGGGGAGACGACTCTCTTCCGATGTGGGATTGCCTTAGGAAAGAGTCCTATTGGCGAAGAGAGGTAAAGGCTACTGGGGGGTCGCCCGCGTGGGTTAACCCAGGTCAAGCCGAAATCCTTAGTAGAGGGTTCTATCCCTTACAATAACCCACTTGGAAGCCGAGCTAGCTTCCATATTTGTCACGAATCTATTACCAATATATCTCATTTATCAAACTTATTTATCGATCTAATATCGTTTTCAACTTATTTACCAAACTATCACTGTTTTAAAAGCGGATTTGACAAATCCGACTTAATGGGAAAAACAAATTTGACAAATCCGACTTCATTTAGAAAGCGAATTTAGAAAATTCGACTTCAATTGAAAAGCGAATTTGGTAAATCCAACTTTATAGGAAAAGGGGACATACCAAATCCGTTTTTATATGAAAAACAGACTTACCAAGGTGCAAGCCTTTATATGTATAATTGTGTTAATCGTCAAAAGAGTATTTGACTATTTATTGAATACGTTTGGTTTCTCTGATTCTATATTCTTTGTGAATAAATTACTCACCTTTATTAGTCGTTAAAAATCCACTAATAGATTCTATCTAAATTTATTAGTTATAACCTGTGCCTGAAAGTACGATAAAATATAAAATTCGAGCATTTAAAAAATCGATCTCACTATATTAAATTTTTTCAAAATATATTAATTACAAATTAATCAAATATTAAATAATTAAATATACGATAAAAAAGAGTGATTTATTTTTTAGGGAGAAAATATATAAAATCAAGAATTTCGGGTGGTATCCTAGTAAGAAAATTAGATAAAATATTAAAAATTACTAGTTGAGACAAAAAACGAATTTAGTATGTCTGTTTTCTAAATGAAGTCAGATTTGGTATGTTCACTTTTCCCATAAAATTGGATTTGTCAAATTCGCTTTTAAAACAACGATAGTTTGGTAAATAAGTTTAAAATGGTAGTAGAATGGTAAATAAGTTTGATAAATGAGATAGATTAGTAATAGATTCTATTTGTCACCCTCTCTCTATCTCCCAGCAAGAGAGAGAGAGGGAGAGAGAATTCTCTGTGGAAGGAAGGTGGAAAAAACAAATTTTTATGCAACTCTGCAAAAACAGAGCACTGGCATGAGAGAGAGAGGCGTCGATGAAACAAAAATTAAAATATGAGTGAAGAAGGATGGGATGGAGAGGTGTCTGGCCTCTATGAGTGTGCAGAGAGAAAGAGAGAGAGAAAAGGCATGGGAGGGTGTAGGGTGTCAGACGTCGGTGTCTATGCAGAGTAACGTGTGTGTGTGATAAGATGATTTTGGGAGAGAAAAATATATATAAGATTCTATTACCACGGGGATCAAACTTTTTCAGCAAAATTATCAAACAAGTTTTTTTTCCATTCACTTTAGAGTTAAAAGTTGGTCTGTTATAGTCATTTATTTGAAGTCATATGGTCTTATGCTCTTCTTTGACAAACTCAATGAAATCGAAGTTAAAGTTTTTGGCATAATTGAGGTTAGTATATTAATTCCTCTGTTTTAGTTTATTAATTTATATATTTATGTTAATTCCTATGTTATGTGACACTTAATTTTTCTTAATTTAATGTCAAATAACTTTCTAAGAGATTGGTGTGGCAGGTCAAGTATTCGGCATAATAATTGAGGTTAATTTATTAATTCTTATATTTTAGTTTATTAAATTAGTGTGGCAGGTTGAGTATTCGGCATAATTGAGGTTAGTTTATTAATTCCTATGTTTACGTTAAATTTTCTATGTTAGTGGTTCTTTGTTTTATTACAACTTCTCGTGAATCCAATTTTTCATTACTCATATAGCTAATATTTTGAATATTTGTTCAAATCTCCTATAATATTGGCCTAATTATTCTTAATTTTTGAATTGATGGTAAATTTCAACATTTATTGAGACCAACAATCAATCCAATAATAAATAAATTAAATCTAATATTTTTTGGGTATTTTTATACGTACCATTTTTGTGAATATTTTTATCATTTATTGACTGAAATTTATTAAATTTTGAGATTAAAAGATTAAATGTTTTTTTCTTTGTATTTTAATTATTCACTTACCTTTATTAAAAAAAAATTCAATTTTATTACTCATCAACTTTGTATTTCAAATAAATTTAATAAAAAATTAATGAATTAAATTCTTTTTACGTGCAATGCACGTGTACATTTTTAGTAACTTCAAAAGTGTTTACTTAATTTCTTACCCGACTTTTTATCCGATTAATTTGGCATAAAGTTGGGTAAGAATACCTCACTTGATTGGATAGGATAGACCAAAAAAAAATTTTTCACAAAATATTAGATAAAAAGACAAAAGATTATATTTTTTATTCGAAAAATAGGGTGAACACCCCCAAATGTGCGATCACCACACAGAGATGTAGAAAATTTTAGATGTTATAATTCAGTATTAATCAAGCGGTTACGTTCAACCACCTCATCATTTGAATTGTGAGGTGCTTGTAAAGTGCGTGATTGAATCTTGATCATCCGATTCTTGTAGAATCATTGTGATGAATTGCATTTTTCCATTAAAGTTCTACCTAACTTCTCATACTCCGAATCTTTAGGAAACTTCTTTGCAACATCCAGCAGATATTTCTTGAATTGTCTATTTACGAGAGAGAGAGAGAGGGAGAGGGGGGGGGGGGGGGGGTGCCGAAGGTAGCGGACAAGGGCTGGAAATTGGAACAGATCTCTTTCCTCCACTCATTGAGTCAAACTGAAAATCTGGTCGGCCTACCGTTAATTCATATGACAACACTTTGCTTTCTACGGTGTTTATCTCATGTCATATTCATTTCACCCACGTGGACATCCTAAACGCCGTCAATTAGTACATATGTCATATTCATTTCACCACGCGGACATCCTAAATGCCGTCAATTAGTCCTCATGTATGATATTTTTTTCATGCTACCTCTCCTATTTAAACCCCTCATCCTGGTTTCTTTCCTCAACCCATCTTTCATCTCAGTTTGTCTGAAACCTCTGAGGAGTAGACAAATATTTAGAAGTCTCATGTTGAACCTCTCTTTCTCAACGACCCTGGGGAGAGAGAGTTCCGATCCATTGCTATCTCGCTTCTATCAATCAAGGTCTTGTGTGCGTGTCCAGTGTTCTTTCATTTCGAGGCCAATGGCGAAGGAAATAATGCGAATGAAGCCGTGGATTGAAGTTGCACCATCCCCTCTTGTTTTCCCACATAGACCTTCTAGTTCTCCTAAACTCGAGACGATTAGAGAAGAGAGAGCTGAAGGCAACAACGAAGATGGCGAGTAGTGATGTTAGTTTCTTTCAGTTCCATTGCAGAGTTTTGTTTCAGCATATTGTCAATGTAGACATAGCCTACCTTAATATCATGTAAAAATATATAGAGAAGTATTTGCAGGCTGAATTGTAGTGCGTTGTAACTTGATATAATGTGTAAATAGTGCAGTTTGATTGGAGAATTCTCTCTCTCTCTCTCTCTCTCTCTCTCATTCATTTAGGTTTGAAGCATCAAAGTAATCTTCCATCAGATACGAGTTGATTTTCTACCATTATCATCATTTAAGTTTGAAGCATGGGGAATATACCTCTATTTTTAGTCATTTCTATTAGTCTTTTTCAATTGACCACCTATTTTGAAGTTTTTGATTCTGCCATTGTAGATCTTTCAAACCCTGGTAAGGTCGTTCACTTTGCATCAAATTAAATTAGTATTTTAAAATTTGACTCAACCCGATTAGTTGACCTGGTGAATCGGTATTTTAACTAAACCGGTTTTTAAATTAGCTTGTTTAAGTAATTCACCTGCCCAAAAACCGCTCAAACCGGACCAAACCGGATGAATTATATGACCGGCCGATTTTTACTAATTAAAACAAACTTAATTAAAACTGTGGAAATGCGATGATTAAAAGGCACTATTCAGTTTGGGGATTTCACATGCATTATATTGGCTAAGTTATGAAAATGTCACCTTACAATAATTAACTCTCATTTTACTAGAAAGCCTACCGATAGGTATGATGTGTATTAAATCATATCTAGCAACTGATTAGGTTAGTCGGCATATGTATTTCTATGCAACAATCAAATCACCCGAGTAAAATAGAAGGCAAACCATTTAAGAGGAATATTTGAATTACTCAATCGACATCTCTGCACCATGCAACAGTTAAACAACTATAATAAACCAGAAGACAAGTCATTCAGAAAGAATACTACAATTATTATGACGAGATTCCAGTTTATGCATTGAATGAAAAGCATTGTTCGAACCACTACTTTTATAGGAGTGCAACTTAGGAGTTGGTCGAGTTGAGAGATTAACCCGAACTCAATCCTAGATATATATTTCTCAATCCTAATATTAACTCAACATCAGCCCAAAGTACTTCATCCGAGTACTGCCCAACCTTAATTCGGGCAGACTTGTGTTGAATTCGGATGACGTAATTTGGGCAAATTTTGGGTTAAAATTCGAGTTGAGTTTAAGTTACGTAATTTGAACTAATTTCAAGTTAGAATTAGAGTTAGGTTCACTCAAGCCCAAAATTAACCTTTGTTCTAAACCTGGTACATACTGTATAGTATCTACTTAAAGTAACAATCAACAACTTCAATCAAATATTTAACATAAAGATCATAATATTTAAAGCATAAAAATCAATGTTTAACATAAATTCATAATAACCAAATATTTAATATAAAACTAAATCAAAAGACTGATCTCTAATGTTTTATATTGTAGGTTATATTTCTATATTGATTTATATATTTATTTTTAAATATATTCAAGTTGAGCCCAATTTATATATTCTGATTGAATTCGATAACCTAAGACTTTAACTTAGGTACTGTCTAAATTTAATTCGAGTTGATATTTTTCTACCTAGACCTAATTCAGGAACCCTGTTTTTTTCTAAATTGGGTAATGTTGAATTTGAGTTGATCCGTCCAAATTACACCCCTATGCGTTTTATCTTTAAACTTTTACTTAAAAAATATTAAAATTCAACTCACAATCCACTTGGTACGTGGATGACGCCTCATGCATTATAAGGCTTCTACTCCTCTTATGTTGTTGATGTCTTTCGATGTGCGATTGCTTGTATCATGTATACTTTTTGGTTATTCTTGCCTCGATTCTTTTTGATTTTTTTAATACCTTGTGATATACTTTTTAGCTATGTTTTATATTATTACAAATTATTTATTTTATTAATTATATGACTAGTTTGACCGGTTGATCTCAGTAACTCATTGGCCCAATTCTTTATCAAGTTAATGTGTGGACCAAATTCCTTTTGAGTTTCGATGAAGATGGATTTAAGTTTTGATTCCCTTTTTGAGTCCGAAGCCCTCTTTGGACTCACCTAAGACAATTCAAGTGCCTCGTCAATATGACATTCACTGAATCCGAGCTGGGCCAAAGCCCAACTTCTTGGAAGCCCAGAATAATTCATCTCAATATAGATGTTAGTTTGACACAAACAAGCTTGATACATACTAAAATCAGCTCAGGAAGTGGGAGCCCAAATTATTCGATAACCGAGTAAGTAAATTTTGAGCACCGTCAACTTTCATTCTTCCCAACATTATTATTATTATTTTGTGAACGGGATAGAAGATCTTTCATCTCCTTTCATCTTAAGCCAGCTGTCAACGTTTTCTATGGTTTTCTGTTTGCATTTTGGCCACCTACCTAGACTTGCCAATTACACTCAATTGGCAACTTATGTAGTCACAGCAATAACTCTATATCCAAAAAGACTATACAATATTAAAAATTAAATAAATTTTGGAATATTTATATTTTAAATAATAATTTAAAATAAAAATTAAAAAGAAATAGATGTAAATTGATAAAATTATTTTACATTAAAAGGTATGTTGATTGAGTTGTTTGGTATTAGGGTCATATAAAGAAGTTCATATTTTTTGACCCAAAAAAAATAAGTTTAGGATGAATTTTGTACTATTGTATCAAAGTAGATAAAAATTATTTCAATTTTAATTGTTATTATATTTTTATAAGTTAAGAATTTAACTTTCTAATTATAATTTTAGATTCACTTGGTAATTTCTTGGTGGTAAACAACACCCGATTCTCCCATACCTCCAAAAAATAGGCCATTGCAATGTAAACTCGATTTTAAAGATGTTCAAATTTTTAATTGGCCGTAACTTTTTACCCTACCCGACCCTACTCTATCCTACTGAACGGTTAACCGTAAAAAACGAGTAGAAATGCAGAAGAATTTTTGGTCTTTCGATTAAATCGGGTAGGAATGTAGAATACCCATCAATTTTCATATTTTTATCTTACCCTACCCGCAAAAAATATATTTAACTTTTTTATATTTTTTTTAGTAATTATAAGAGTATTTGTGTGGTATAATTTATATTATAATATTATCGTTGTTGTGGATGTTTGAGTTGCTAAAATATTGACTTGTTTTTTGTGTAGATTACATGATTTGTAGTGAACTAGTGATTTATTAAAACAGTTATGATTTTAATGTATTTCATATAGTTTAAACTTAAAATAATTGTTATTGTATTTGTGTAATAATTATGATGGATTGATGTTCATGATTTCTTGTGTTTTATTATAATTGTTGTTGTGGTTGTTTTAGATTTTTGTGTTATTGATTTATTGTGTTGTTAAATTGATGTATGTTATTTAATTAAATTGTTAAAATGATCCAAAAATTAATAGCTACAAAAGTGTTTACCCGATTTCCTACCTGATTAATCAAGTAGGAAGTCGGGTAGTAATACCACACCTGATCGGATAGGACAGGGCAGGGTAAGAAAAAATTCTTCTGTAAAGTATCGGGTAGAAAGACGAAAGTCTAAATTTTTTACCCGTAAAATAGGGTGAACACCCATACTCGACGTAGCCATCCAATTATGGTTGCTTGTGGGCTTGCTAGCTTCTTCGAATTTGGCCATTTGAAGTGGTCTGCACAAACATTGATCTGTTCTTTGTTGGTGAAAACACATGGGGGAAATATATTTTTGACCTCTAAACTTTGCACATTGTGTCAACTTGGTCCATAATTTTTTAATTGTATTAATTTGATCCTTCAAAATTTTAATTTACGTCACTTTGATCCATCATGTATATCTCACGTGATTACACTTGAGTAGGTATATTAATTGAACCGAACTTTACGAATTTAAGCCCAATCCTGATGACCTATCGAAAGATTTCACTTATACAAATTTAAATTCTAAATTTGTCTCTATTGTCTTCATAATATACTCATTAATAGTATGATGATTATTTGTTATGTTTATTCTCGTAGTAAAAGAAATAGAAAGGAAGGTTTCCGCCCACGCGGGGGGGGGGGGGAGTGGTTGCTTGCTAGTCTTTGTCACCATCCTTTAAGACATTATTGCTTTGGCCACAAGGGCATAGTAAAGCTGAAATTAATGCCCTCCTCCCACCATGCTTTCTTTCTTATCCTTCTTCCAGAAAAGATAGTGACCCCTCTCTCTCTCTCTCTCTCTCTCTCTCACGCGCGCGCCCACACACACATATTTGCCAATTTCAATAGGCCTTCAGTGGGTCACAAGATTTAGCCGCACCACTTCTTTGCCACAAGAATTGTCAATATACGATGAAAGAAAAGGACAAAAAAAAAATTGATACCATGGGTAGAGACTGGAGAGTGTAACCCGTCTGGCTAATCTACAAGAACGTAAGCCTAGGCAAACAGCCCACGTGTCAGCCTAGTGGCCCATGGGATGGCCCGCAAGGAACCTGGTTGGTCAACAAATAGGGTCATAGAATGTGATGTTTGGACTATTGACTGGATCAAGGCCCGCAGTGCAACTACAGCCTGGATAATCCACCCGAAATATCTTTTTTTTTTTTTTTTTTAAGAAACGAAAATTGTAGCTGTTGATCCTTGAGCAGATGTATCCAACGGCTAAGATTTTTTGACTGATGGAAAGGCTGTGATTCTTTGAGCGGGTTGACCCTGCCCCACCCAGACCAGTCATATTGGCATTGGCCCATTGGCCCGGGCTTGCAACCTAATTACTAGACCTGTCACCAGATTTGAGTCCATCCTAATTCGAATCCAATTAAAATATTTGTTATCGAATTTAATCCATTTACCCAACAAATAAAAATATTACTCCCTCTATTCCTAAATATCTTTTGTTTTACACAATTTTTTTATTCCATAATATCTATCGTTTTATGAATTCAAAGCATAATTAATATTTTTCTTCTAAATTTACCTTTATCTCTGTTTTCTAATAAGTGCTTAATAAATTAAGTGTAGGCTAAGTATCTTTCATATTCATTTTTTTCTCAATACGTATTGAATAAGGGTATTTTAGTCTTGTACAATTATTTTTTACTCATACTAAAGCTATTTAATAGCTTTCTTAATCCCTGTGCAAAAACCTTAAACGACAGATATTTAGGAACGGAGGAAGTAATTCATATTTGAATCCCTTTTTATAGTCAAATATCCAATCCGATTACCTGAGCCAAGTTGGGGACCTAATGATTGTGATCATTAAATTGTCAATGGATCCCAGTATTAAGTATCACTGGATCCCAACACTATCAATTCAATGGTCGTAATGCATTAGATCTCCAAATTATGTTTCAATAGCATTAGTCTAAAAGAAAGAACAATGCTATTTGGACACAATTTGATAACCTAATTTGGGGATTTAATGATTGTGACTATTAGATTGTCAATAAATCTCACATTAAAGTATCACTGGAGCCCAATACTATCAACCCAATGATCGTAATGCATTAAGTCTCCAAATTATGTCCCAATCAATGTTATTTATGGCATAAGGCAAACTGAAGCGACCAAGACTCCAAAAGTCTAGGCAAGAAATGCGAAGCGAAACGCTTTACCAAAACGAAACAAACAGTTAAAAAAAACAAGTAAATATTTTATAAACATCTAAATTCTAATTTTATAAATACTAAATATTTAAATGCAAGCAAAACCATAAACATTTAAATCCAAACAAACACTAATAATATGTCACGTCCTAATTTTTTTTTCTCCTTTAAAAAAAAACCCGGACGTGATTAAGAAATAAAATCATACCAAACTTACAATAACCTTTTTTATATTATTTTATTTTGCGTAAGAGTACATAATCCTCACATGATCATTTCAAATATTTTTGATACAACATAAAGAGAAATAATAATAGCAGACTCTATTTATCATCATTTCAGCCTATCCTCCAGTTCGACTTCATATATCTAAAAAATGTTAAATAGGGATGAGCTCATCAACTCAGTAGGATAACGTTTATCAATGACTATCAATGTTTTAAAACAATGCATAATATAATTAAACCGCGAATAAATGCAGGAATAGGGCAAAGTAATGAATCAAATAAATAAATAAATTTCAACATATATCGATCATATCAATCTGTCAATTTTCTGATCCACGCATGAACCTCCTCCGGAGAAAACTTTGGGGTCTTGCACCCTAGGGAACCCAATGCCATTCTTATTTTTCTGGAAACACCAATACTGAAAATTATGTAGTGCCACACAGACTACCACGACAACCGATATTACTAACCGGTGAACCCAAGAACTAGTAGGAATCCTGTGAATTCTCGCAAGAATCACCTATCTACTAACTCTTTGCCCTCGATTATGTGCATTCATAGTAATTTTATCAAAATCACAAAATAAAGTATATCGTAGTCAGACTCCACATCAAATCAAACATTAAATATTAATAATGAAATAAACATTTATTATGCAACATGGTTTCATGAGATAATTAGGGTTTTGATAAAAATATAACATGTGCATGATAACGATTTATTTATAAAACCCCAGTTTGACCCCATGATTATAACGATATAATATTACATTATATAATTAAAAATAGATTTGATATGAAACCCTCAAATATGCATAAAATGCATCAATAATAGTAAAAGATAAAAGAAATCCTACCTTTGTCTTGACTTCTACTCGATACAGTATACTGTGTCAAAATAACCAAAATAATATTTTAGAATAACAATAAGTAATAAATGCTCAGTTAAGCAAAAATAATTTTTAGAATAACTAACGAAAAATAATAATACTTAAATTTGATCCAAAAATAATTAATAAGGATCAACTTTAAGAAACTCGAACTAATAAAATTTACTAAATAATAACTAAAATTTTTTTCCAAAATTTTGAACGTAACCACGAACTCTTAAGTAAACAAAATTTTAACTCTTTTTCCCTCGTTCCTCTCTTTCTCCCTTCCTTTCTTCCTCCCTTTCTCTTTTTTTTTCCTTGTTGTGTCGTTCCATGTACCAAGGCTTGCTTGGGGACCAAGCATTCTCATGGAAACTTGTCCATTGCTTCACCATTTCTTTTTTTTTTTTTGCACGTTTTTATTGTTCATGTCCTCTAATCTTTATAATATATATATATATCTATCTATTCATTCGTTATGTATATATAGACATATTTATTCGTTACGAAACTTGATCTAATTTATAGTCTTTTGACTCATTTTCACGTGAAGAGTTTATATTTGGAGTCCATTTGTTTATAAAAATAAATATTATTATTTATTTTTATTTATATATATTTTTTTAAAAAAATAAATTTCAATTATATAAAAATCAAAATTGATAACCTAATTAATGTGTTAATGATTTATGTATATATGAGTCATCACATAATATCTCGAATCTTAATAACATTCTTAGCTTAAACATTTAAATTCAAACAAACACTAATAATAAAATCAGCACTAATACCAGCGAAATCATTACAAAAAATCAAGATTACAGAAAATCAGCATTCATCATTACAAAAAATCAGCATCATCATTACAAAAAATCAACATTCAGGATTACAAAAAATCAACATTCAGGATTACAGAAAATTAGTATTCAGCATTATAGAAAAGCAGCATTCAACATTATAAAAAATCAGCATTACAAAAAATCAGCACTACTTTCAACAAAATCAACATTATAGAAAATCAGAATCACGAGAGAAATAAGCTATACAAAATCAGTAGAAATAAGCAGTACATAACAAGTAGAAATAAGCAGTACAGAAAATGAGAAAAAGCATTACAGAAAATCAGTAGAAGTAAGAAAAAAAAAACAGAATCAAAAAAAAGAGAAGAAGAAAGAGAGAGGACAAAATCAGCAAAAAAAGAGAAGCAAAATCAACAAAAAGAGAATAAGAAGAACCAGAGAAGAAGAACCAAAACAGAGAAACATCATAAAGAGAAGAAACAAAATCAGCAAAAAGATAAGAGAGGAGAATCAGATTAGTAAAAAGAGAAGAAACAAAAACAGAGAAGCAGAAATAGAAATAAAGAAACAAAATCAACAAAAAGAGAAGAAACAGAAACAGAGAAGCAGAACCAGAACCTGAAACAGAAAACGAGAAGAACAAAAAGAAACAGAGAAGAAGAACCAAAACAACAAGCAAAAGAGGAGAAGAAAGAGAGAGGACACAAAACTATAAGAAGAAGAATCAACAGAAGAAGAGAAGAAATGAGAGAAGAAAACATACCTCTGTTGTCGAAGTAGAAGCAGGAAAAACAGCAATAGAAGCAACAGATACTGTATTTTCTATCGAACAAGAAGAAAAAGAAGAATTAAAAAAGTAAAAGGAGGAGAAAAGAAGAGGAGGAGAGAAACAGAGAAAAAACAGTATCTTTGTGTGATTTTTTTTCTGTCGAAGAAGATAGAGCGGCAGTTAGAAGATGAAGAAGAATTAAAAGAAGAAACGGCGAAATAGAGAAGAAGAAGAGAAACAGAAGAGGAAAAAAAAAAGATAAGGAGACAAACCTATCGTCGTCCAGCGAGGAAGTAGTAGCAGTGGTCGGCGTCGTCTAATCTTTTAGGCACAATTAGGGTTTGAGTGTTGTATATATTGGAATAAAGGGGCAATTGGGTGTATGGACATCTCATAATTTATTTCCAATTTCCCCAATTTAACGGTCTATAATAAAAATAAAACAATCCAGTGGTCCATAATTAAAACATAAAACAACTTTAAAAACTTAACTAAAATGCTCATTTTTCTTGCTTTTTGGTTGATTCAGTGATGTTCGATTTTCGCCTTAGTTGTTCAAGGCAAGAAAACCTCGCCTCGCTTCGTTTCTCGCCTAAGTGACTTTTCATAACACTGGTCCCAATAGCATTAGTCTATAAGAAAGAACAATGTTATTAAGACATAATTTAGGGACTTAATAATTGTGACCATTAAATTGTCAATGAGTCCCAACATTAAAGTATTAGTGGAGCCCAACACTATCAATCCAATGGTCGCAATGTATTAAGTCTCCAAATTATATCTCTAAATTATATTCCAATAACATTAGTCAAAAAGAAAGGGCAATGCTATTAAAACATAATTTGAAGACTTAATAATTGTGGCTATTAGATTGTCAATAAGTCCCAACATTAAAGTATTACTGGAGCCCAACATTATCAATTCAATGGTTATAATACATTAAGTCTCTAAATTATGTCCCAATAGCATTAGTTTAAAAGAAAGAACAATGCTATTAGGACATAATTTATGACTTAATGATTGTGACTATTAGATTGTCAATGATTCCAACATTAAAGTATCGTTGGAGCCCAACACTATCAATCTAATGATCGTAATGCATTATGTCTCCAAATTATGTCCCTATATTATGTCTCAATAGCATTAGTCTAAAAGAAATAGCAATGCTATTAGGACATAATTTGAAGACCTAATTTATGGACTTAATGATTGTGGTCATTAGATTGTCAATGGTTCCCAACATTAAAATATCACTAGAGCCCAACACTATCAATTCAATAGTCATAATGCATTAAGTCTCCAAATTATGTCCCTAAATTATGTCTCAATAACATTAGTCTAAAAGAAATAGGAATGCTATTAGGACATAATTTAATAACCTAATTTGGAGACTTAATGATTGTGACCAATAGATTGTTAATAGATACCAACATTAAAATATCACTAGAGCCCAATACTATCAATCCAATGGTCTTAATGAATTAAGTCTCCAAATTATATCCCAAAATTATGTCCCAATAACATTAGTCTAAAAGAAAGAGCAATGCTACTAGGACATAACTTGATGACCTAATTTGGGGACTTAATGATTGTGGCCATTAGATTGTCAATGAGTCCCAACATTAAAGTATCATTGGGCCCAACACTATCAATCTAATGATAGTATTGCATTAATATTAGGAGCCCAACACTATCAATCTAATTTGGGGACTTAATATTAGGAGCCCAACACTATCAATCTAATGATCGTAATGCATTATGTCTCCAAATTATGTCCCTATATTATGTCTCAATAGCATTAGTCTAAAAGAAAGAGCAATGCTATTATGACTTAATTTGAAGACCTAATTTAGGGACTTAATGATTGTGGTCATTAGATTGTCAATGGCTCCCAACATTAAAATGTCACTAGAGCCCAACGCTATCAATTCAATAGTCATAATGCATTAAGTCTCCAAATTATGT
>CAUOFW020001911.1:0-64468 GCA_963454935.2 Ilex paraguariensis
TGGTTATCGGAAGTTAAATTTATGCAATTCGTTTATGCTTAGCTTTAGTCTTTATTTTTCATAATGTCTTCTCATCATATTGTTGTCTTTATTTTAAGCATGAATAGCTAAATCTCTTAGTTGGCAAAAACAAGAGGAACCTCCACTTGGGTATACCATTTCAACTCATTCTCCTCCCCTCTTTCAGAGTTCAATGGTTGGTTTGACTGGGTTGAGGGTGGATAACTTGGTGAGTCTTTGATATTCCGTAGGCCTAGTCACGGTTTATGCTTAGATACTCACCAATCTTACCCCTAGCTTCCCACGAATCAATCGTTCATTCATGCTCTATTGGAGGAGGGTTTCGAGTTGAGACGGTATTCCTATTGGAGTGACCTCTTGGATTTGCCAACATTTGTTTCTCATTTTACTAGCATCAAAACAACTTCACCAAACAACTTCCAACAATCAAAGATTTTACACTTTCTTTCTCCCAAAATCACCTTCCCCTCGGTTTACTTCCTTCCCGTGGAAACGACCTTGGAATACCACCAAGTAAAACACGATCCGCGAAAGTCTCCTTGCGCTTGGGGAGCACTTTTGTTCACACATACTCACATTTGAAATCTCATTCATCCACCATTCCGTTGCCCTTTCTTTTGACATCATCCCTAGGAGAGTGACACTCCCCTTTATTCATATACTATACATGCTAAAAGGTGATGTTTATAGGTTAGGAAACAACAAGGAAATTTGTCAAGCATTTTTGGCGCCGTTGCCGGGGAAGGCAAGTGTCAAACCAAGAAGGTGATTTTGGACGACGGAGGTAAGTCCCATGATCTTCATCATGGGCTGAGGTACGTTGTTCCGTGTACATAATCTTGTTTGTGTATAACTTTGTTTGTATATATTTTGTTTTATGTGGAGGCGGAACGACCGAAACCGACTTGTTAGACAAAATTTGGCCCCTACCATGAATATTGACCAAGAACAACCCGAGGATGCGGGTGACAATTTTGACAATATAGGTGCAAATCCAAATGTCCAAAGGGGAGCAAATCCAAATGTCCAAAGGGGTGGGGGACCACAAGAACCCCAAATACCCAATCCGAGAATGAATTTTCCCCTCCCGTGAATGAGGGGAATAATTTTCAAATGGATCCCCCGGTGAGGTCAATGAGGGATTTCCTACAACCAACACGAAGCACCACACCATCATGCATCCTCCTTCCGGTCCAAGCTCATCTTTTCATAGTTAAGCCAGGGATGTTGCAACTAATTCCCACGTTCAACGGATTTGAAACTCAGAGCCCCTATTCACACATAAGGGATTTTGAGGAAATGGTTGCAACCTTCCTCCCCAATCATGGGATGGAAGAGATAGCTAGAATGAAATTGTTTCCCTTTTCCCTGAAAGACAAGGCAAAAACGTGGCTTATTTCCTTAAGGCCTCGAACCATCACATCGTGGAGCCAAATGATTTCTGAGTTTTTGAACAAATTCTTTCCGGTGCATAAAACCACTGCCCTAAAAAAGCAAATTCAAAACTTTTCAGAAAAGCCCAATGAGCAATTCTATCAATGTTGGGAGAGGTACAAGGAATTGCTACAATCCCTTCCACATCATGGCTTTGAACCATGGCAATTGGTGAGTTTCTTTTATGAAGGAATCACACCGGGCCATCGACAGTTCATTGACATGATGTGTAATGGGGAGTTTTTGAACAAAGACCCTGATGAGGCCTTAGATTACTTTGATACATTGGCACAAAATGCACAATCATGGGACATTACAGATCCCACCGATGTACCAAGGTCTTCTCCTCAAAAGACTGGCCAAACTCAAGGGGGAGGGATTTATGATTTGAGAGACCGGGAAGACTTGTTTTCAAAAATTGCTAAATTGTCAAGGAAAGTTGAGAGTCTTGAAGTCAATAAGAGACACGAGGTGTCTAATGTGTCACGAACCGAGGAGGGTTGTTCAATTTGCGAATGTATGGAGCATTCCCTATCGGATTGCCCAAACATTCCGACCCTTAAAGAAGCGTACCATGAACAAGTCCATGCATTCAACCAAACGAGGCAATCATTTTCTCCCAATTCAAATACTTACAATCCGGGTTGGAGTAATCACCCAAATTTTAGTTGGAGAAATGAAAACCCCATTCCTCATGGTTCAAGTGCATATGCATCTCCCATGCCTCCCAAGCAAAACCAATACCATGGCCAAGGGCAAGCATCTAGCTCTCAATACCCCGGACCAATCCACAAGGGTATTTGTCAAACCCACCACCACAGAATTTTTCACCAAATCCACCTCCACAAAGTTTTTCTCAAGGACCGTCCAATCCATCCACATACCAACCTCCTCACAAAAGGAATTTGGAGGATATGGTCCATTCCTTCATTCAAAGCCAAACCGCCATCAATAACCAAAATGCCACAGCCATCAATGATGTAAGAGCCCAACTCACAAAGTTGACAAACTCCATAGGGGCATCTCAACAAGAAAAGGGGAAGTTCCCCGCTCAACCACAAGAGAACCCTAGGGGTCAACACCTTGTTGAGTCATCGGAACCTTCGAAAGAGAGTTGCGAGCAACTCAAAGCTGTCACCACCCTCCGCAGTGGCAAAGAAATTGACAAAACCATTTTGCCAACGGTCTCACCCAAGACCACATTGCCAAAAGAAAAAGATCTCTTGGGTGACGCCGACAAGAGTGAGGTGCGTGAAGAGAAAGAAAGAGAGGTTGTTGAGAAAGGAAAATTAATTGATGATTGTGTGTTTATTCCTCCCATGCCTGCCCCTTTCCCAAGTCGTTTGAAGCCACCTGTCAAGGTGGCTAATTATGCTGATATTTTGGAAATGTTTAAGCAGGTGAAGATTAACATTCCACTCCTCGACGCCATCAAGCAAATTCCATCATGTGCTAAGATTTTGAAGGACTTATGCACGGTGAAGAGAAAACTGAATGTCCACAAGAAAGCATTCCTCACCGAGCAAGTGAGCTCAATTTTGAGGACTAACACTCCTCCCAAATTCAAAGACCCCGGTTGTCCAACCATAGCCATCACCATTGGAAATTATCGAGTGGAGCAAGCACTCCTCGATTTGGGGGCAAGTGTGAATCTTCTTCCCTACTCGGTGTACCAACAGCTGCAGCTTGAGGAGTTGAAGCCCACCTCAATCACACTTCAATTGGCGGATCGTAGTATCCGTACACCAAGGGGAGTAGTTGAGGATGTCTTAGTTCAAATTGATAAATTTTACTTCCCTGTCGATTTCATTGTGCTTGATACACATCCTGTTGCAAACCTTAGCTCCCAAATTCCCGTAATACTTGGAAGACCCTTCCTTGCTACATCTAATGCCGTGATAAATTGCAGGAACGGTCTAATGAAGTTGGCATTTGGGAATATGACAATGGAGCACAATGTATTCAACTTGGCAAAGCAACCGGGTGATGATGAGGAAGTAAGTGAGGTCAATAGAATCGACACTTTGGTTGAGGAGCACTTGGAGCTGGAGGGGATATTGAAATTTAAGGAAGAAGGAATTGTGGATCTTGAGAATTATGATGAGCAAGAGGAGGTAGAAGATTTGAAAGGGATGGAAAGGTGGATCCCTACATTCGAAGAGTTACCCCATCGAGAAAAGAAAATTTTTTCGTCGGATGAACAAAAGCCCAACTTGGAGTTGAAGCCCTTGCCCACCCATTTGAAGTACGCCTATCTTGGGGAAGGTGAAACATTTCGGTGGTCATTAGCTCTACATTAAACATGGAACAAGAAAAAGAACTCTTGGAGGTGTTGAGAAAACATAAAGGAGCAATTGGGTGGACCATTGCGGATATCAAGGGGATAAGCCCTCTCATTTGCACCCACCGCATATATCTTGAGGAGGATTCCAAACCTTCCCGACAACCACAAAGGCGGTTGAATCCCATCATGAAGGAGGTGGTAAGGGATGAGGTTCTGAAACTACTTGATGTGGGGATCATTTTTCCAATTGCCGATAGTAAGTGGGTTAGCCCCACGCAAGTAGTACCTAAGAAATCCGGAGTTACGGTGGTTGAGAATGATGAGAATGAGCTTATTCCTACAAGAGTAATCACCGGATGGAGGGTGTGCATTGATTACCGAAAGTTGAACGCTTGCACAAGAAAAGACCACTTTCCATTGCCATTCCTCGATCAAGTTCTAGAACGAGTAGCGGGGCATCTATTCTACTATTTTTTAGATGGATACTCCGGCTACAATCAGATTGAGATTGCTTTGGAGGATCAAGAGAAGACCACTTTCACATGCCCCTATGGTACCTTTGCCTACCGCCGCATGCCATTTGGACTGTGCAATGCTCCGGGGACTTTCCAACGCTGTATGATGGGAATTTTCAGTGACATGGTGGAAAAGATAGTGGAGGTCTTTATGGATGACTTTTCGGTGTTTGGGGATTCATTCGAGGGATGTTTGGCAAACTTGGAGAAAGTTCTAACAAGATGTGAGGAGAAGAATCTAGTCTTGAATTGGGAAAAGTGTCACTTTATGGTGACAGAAGGAATTGTGCTTGGCCATATAGTTTCGGCAAGGGGTATTGAAGTCGATAAATCCAAGGTGGAGGCCATCTCCAACCTCCCTACGCCAAGAGCCATCAAAGGCATCCGGTCATTTTTGGGCCATGCAGGTTTTTATCGTCGATTCATAAAGAATTTCAGTGCATTGGCCCGACCCTTGACCAACCTGCTGTCTAAGGAGGTCCCATTTGAGTGGTCGGATGATTGTGAGGCATCCTTTAAAAAACTTAAAAGCATGCTAGTCACACCTCCGATCATGCGACCACCCAATTGGGATCTACCTTTTGAGCTCATGTGCGACGCAAGTGATTACGCGGTCGGCGCAGTGCTCGGTCAAAGGGAGAAAAATAGACCATATGTGATACACTATGCTAGCAAAACACTTAATGAGGCTCAGATGAATTACACTACCACCGAAAAAGAATTGCTAGCAGTAGTGTTTGCCTTAGATAAATTTCGTGCTTACATCATTGGTTCGCCTATTGTTGTCTTTACTGATCACTCTGCTTTAAAGTATTTGTTGTCTAAGCAAGATGCAAAATCGAGACTCATTAGGTGGATACTCCTCCTACAAGAATTCGACTTGACGATCAAGGACAAGAAAGGAGTTGAGAACGTGGTGGCGGATCATTTATCCCGGCTTGTGGTGCAAGAGGCCGATGAGCACATTCCTATCCCTGACTTTTTTCCTGATGAGCATTTGCTGTCAATTCACTCTGTATGTCCTTGGTATGCTGATATATGTAACTATCTTGCAACAGGACAGACACCACCGCAATGGAGCCCAGAAGATCGAAGACGATTTATGGCAGATGTGAAGTACTTCTACTTCGACAACCCGTATTTGTTCAAGTATTGCCCCGACCAAATCATGAGGAGATGCGTACCTGAAAATGAACAGCGGGACGTCCTTGCATTTTGCCATTCACAAGCTTGCGGTGGACATTTCTCAGCGAAAAAGACTTCGGCCAAAATTCTTCAATCAGGTTTTTACTGGCCCTCTCTTATCAAAGATTGTGTTTCATTTTGTAAGGGATGCGACAAATGCCAACGGTTGGGTAGTGTGACCCAAAGAAACATGATGCCCCTTTCACCAATACTTGTCATAGAAATATTCGACTGTTGGGGCATCGACTTCATGGGTCCTTTCCCTATGTCATTTGGTTATTTGTACATCCTCCTGGCAGTGGACTATGTGTCCAAATGGGTGGAGGCTATCCCGACCAAGACTAATGACCACCGGGTCGTAGTCAAGTTTCTCAAGGAGAACATCTTTTCGAGGTTTGGGATGCCTCGTTCAATAATAAGTGATGGTGGATCACATTTCTGTAATAGGTCATTTGCATCTCTAATGTTCAAATATGGCGTCACTCACAAAGTATCCACTGCCTATCACCCACAAACAAATGGCCAAGCCGAGCTAGCCAATAGGGAGATCAAGAACATTCTAGAAAAAATGGTTAACCCAAACAGGAAGGATTGGTCCGATAGATTGACCGATGCCCTCTGGGCATACCGCACTGCCTTTAAAACTATTTTGGGCATGTCTCCCTACCGGCTTGTCTATGGAAAGGCTTGCCACCTGCCAGTCGAAATGGAACACAAGGCCTATTGGGCCATTAAGACTTTAAATTTTAATTTGAGAATGACCGGTGATCATAGGAAGTTAGAGCTGAATGAGTTGGAAGAGATTCGACGAGATGCGTATGAGAGCTCCAAAATCTCAAAAGAAAGGGCCAAAATCTTTCATGATAACTCCATTGTGAGGAAATCATTTGAGCCCAGGCAAAAAGTACTCTTATACAATTCTCGCCTCTCCATTTTCCAAGGCAAACTCCGATCCCGTTGGGATGGCCCCTATCTTGTCAAGGTGGCCTACCCCAACGGAGCTGTGGATGTTCAAAACCCCGAAAATGGCCAGACATTCAAGGTCAATGGCCAAAGACTTAAGCCATTTTTTGGGGGCTTTGAAGAACAAGTGGTGGAGGAGAATTTGATGGATCCGGTATACCCGGAAGTTGTGAAGGAATAATTAGTTTTTTTTCTGCTTTTTAATGTACAGGTTTTTATTTACTTACTTTATTTTTTTTATTCCATGTTAATTATGTTCTTTTGTCGTATAGTTTTGTTTTTCTTAGTCGCAGATATTGGTGTTTTTGTCAAAGCTCAAGTGCGAGGTGTTCTCTAACCCTTCTTATCTTTTTACTGTCCATCATTGAATATCATATTTGTTTTAGAACACTGCATGAATCAAGTTGGGGGGGGGAGGTTGCACTATTTGCATATTACACCAATGTTTGTGGGAATATTCCACGCGAATATTCGCGTCTGCCGACACTAAAAAAAAGGTGGGAATATTCCGCACGGATATGCGGCTGCCGACACTCAAAAAATAAAAAAATAAATAAATAAATAAATGGGATGCCTTTATAAGGTTTTCAAATTTTTTTTCTCCCATCCACCGGTGATTGGTCTCCCCTTCTTCTTCCCTTCTCTTTTCTTCTTCTTCTTCTTCTTCTTCTTCGTCGTTCTCTCTGTTCTCTGTAAAAACAAACCACCCCTGCAAATCCATGACCATATACGCCGACGACCCAGTCCTTTGTTTAATAATTTGCCTTATATGTTTGTATTTGTTCATGGGTGCTCTTTTTCTGCTCACACTTAGGGTGAGGGGTTTCCAGCCTAACCCAAATCTCCCTCGAGTGGGTTAATTGTTGTGTTTTGTTTGTTGGTTTCGGCAGCTAAACAGATCTTTACACCCACCGCTTTTTCCTCTTTCTTCGTCTTCTTCTTCTTCTTATTTCTATTGTGCTATTCTCTATAACACGACCCAACTCCCAAAAATCCCATGACCATATTCCCCGAAGACCCAGTCGTTTGTCTCATGCTCGGCATTTGTTTACTCTATTTGTACATGACTCTTCTTCTTCTGTCTGCATTTAAAATCAAGGGTTTTCGTCCTAGCGAAAACCCAGATCTGCGTAGAGAAGATTAATTTGTGTATTTTCTTTGTAGGTTTCGACAGTTGAACAGATCTCTACCCTACAACTTGATCTCCAAACTCTACACACTGGTAAATTCGAAACATTGGGGACAATGTTCGGTTTAGGTTGGGGGTGTGATCTACGATTCCAGTTTGTTATAGTTTCGTATTTAAAAAAAAAAAAATTGTTCTGGATTGCGTATTTTTACAGCATTTTTGCTTATATTTCATGATCACATCAAATGCAGCGTCAATCGTCTTTGTGACTGGCAGACGTTAAAGAACCAGATAGTGAGTCTTAAAGCATAAAAAGCATGGATGTTAAAATTTTTTGGTTTAGTTTGGGAGTCTTGCGCACATTTCCATCTGATGTGCATGCTGTGATCATGAGAAAAGCAAGAGTAGTCAGAAAAATTGAAATCTGAGAAGCACAAGCAAAACCATTGTGTGGCAGAAGTACTTTTGCTAAACGTCGTCGTGCCAAACGGCTGGGTGCTTGTAAACAATGTGGCAGGTGTTTTCACATGAAAAAATACAATCAGTGTTCTGAACCAATTTCGGGTCGTGCAACCGATCGATTAAACTGGATAGTGTATGGGCAGAGTAAGGATTTTCCTGAGACGCCATCTTATACCAGTCGGGACTTACACGTTATGTGCGACAAGAAGTGGGAAGGGTCACTAATAATGACATAGACACAAGCGACGACTCGGATTAAATTTTAACTAATAATGACAAAGCTGTGAAAAAATGTGTTTTGGGGATGAAGGTTAATGGTCCGAATTTTTTTTTTTTGTAAATATTTGTTTATGTACAAAGTCTTTTTGTTGAAATAAAGATGTGGGTCGAGTAAGGATTGTCCTAAAATGCCAACTTGTAGCGTGGGTAGGGACCTATCCTGAGACACCATAGTTTTTCAAGTTCAATATGTGCATTTAGTCTTTTTGTAAATTTTCATAGATAAATGTGTATGTAAATAGTTTTGATTTTTATTCGAGTGAAAAAAAAAAAAACCGCATTTCCTTGAAAAATGGTATTTTCTCTATGCTTAAATGTCAAATGTACATTGGTATTTGTTAATCTTAAGGTACAGAATGACCAGACTCGAAAATAGAATTATAATATAACTGACATTCTTTGGAAACCTGACATAACCAGTGGAGATAACGAAGAATATCATGGTAAGTTTTGAGCCTTACGATGCTTTCTGAGAGACAATCAACATTTACTCAAGTAAGCTCTTTCACTTTCAATTGTTGAATAATCTCATTAAACTTGCTTTGATTAAATGCAACTAAAGTAATCTATTGACATATCCTACAGGGAACCTTTGCATGCGACACAGGCACATACTTGAGAAAGGATTTTAGGTCATCTTTGAGTTGATTTTGAACCTTAGTCATTGCTTCTACAAAATTATATCCCTAGTTAGCCATGTTTGAGCCTTCAATGAATGATGATTTTTTTTTTCTCGAAAAACCATATGATAACCGAGCCACACAAAAAAAATAATATACACTTAACATACCTTGCTATCCAATTTTTTCTTGCACCCTCTTATAAATCGGTATGACATAGAAAGGCAAGAAAAAAATAGAAAAGAAGATGGTGGCTACTGTTCAACGAAGAATCGAAAAAAAAAAAAAAAAATGAAAGAAAGAAAGAAATACCATTTCTAGGCAAAAGACTGAAAAGCAAGAAAGAGGTGTGCTACATTAAAAAAGGGGATAGCTTTTGAATACCATTGACGTCATTTCATTAGCCACTAACCTCTGGCCACATTACAACCTATAGAAAGTCCTAATTGATCTCAAGTCTAATGCATGTGTGTTGTCGACCGAAAACTGGGGTATGTTAAATAGTATTTCTTTAATTGCATTGATATTCTTCCATGAGATTATGCCAAGAACATGATTAGCCTACTTTCTTAAGACTTTCACTCCCTTTCTAACTGTGCATGTGATTCTTCGATTGACCATCCTCTGATCACATGCCCTTTGAGAGACAAGTCACTATAATCGGAGTGAATTTTTTGCTGAGAGCATTCTAAGAGAGATTTGAGAAATCAAAGCTATCCATGGAAGGTGATAAAGTAGAATGTTTGTTATATAACAATTCTTGCTACTAGAATGATCATTCCTACTACACAAGGAATTCCAAATACCAATGTAACAAGTGTTTATTTTTGTATAGAGTACGTACCAATGACAGAGAAGTGTTCTGGAAACAATTCAAAATTAAGAGATGTGTGCCTCAATGATTCTGTTGCTAACTCATTTTGACAAGAAATCTTACATATACACATCTTTTAATTGGAGTTTTTAGGTAGCTTCACTGAAAACCTTTTACGAGACAAAACTCGTCCACTAGGAATCACCTAGGGGTTTAACAACTTATTGCATATGCTAAATGCAATCGTGTTATCTACGAAAGTGATTTTATTTTGTTATATTATTTATTACTAGGGACTAGTAAAATTTAGGTTGGGGGTGTGATTAACCCTAATTATGGCATAATTTAATAGGTAAATTGTGTTAGTTGAATAAAGTTAAACTAGTCAAAATAAATCAAATTAGAATTAGTGTGTTAATAAAGGATAATGCATTAATTGTTGTTCTTTTCAGGATTTTGTGCGTCAAAGCTACAAACTACTGGGGTGCCAATTATCAAAGCTCAAAACAAAGGGGGATCAAAGAATTCAAGGCCACCTAACAAGATTTTCAAGTCCACCTAACAAGATTCAAAGCCACCTAACAAGATTTTCAAGTCCACCTAACAAGATTCAAGGCCACCTAAAAAGACTTTCACCCTTGTTGCCTATAAATACCACCCCTTAGGACTTGTAAAGCATTCATCTTTTGGTAGTGGAAAACCCTCCAAAAGTATTATTGCTTTCCTTATTGCTTGTAGCTTTCTTTAAGTATTACTTTTTTTTATTGTATTCTTGCTTCCTTTTAATTTATTGTTTTCTTTTACTTTAAGTATTGCTTTCTTTTATTGTGTTATTGCTTTCTTTTACTTTCATTACTTGAGCTTCCTTCTTCCCTTAGAGGAGTGAAACTCTTCCACTTTTCTAGAGCTTTACCAAAGTCATGAAGGGTGGAACGTGAATCACTCATTCTTTTTCGAAGATCGACTCCTTGTGTAAAATGTGTTACATTGTAACTCCTCTACTTTGAGGGATGAGCATCACTCACTTTTCTAGTTTTAACAAAGCCATGAAGAGTGAGTAGTTTCTCATCCGATCTTTAGTAAGAGGTGATTATCCGGAAGTTAAATTTATGTAATTCGTTTATGCTTAGCTTTAGTCTTTATTTTTTCATAATGTCTTCTCATCATATTGTTGTCTTTATTTTAAGCATGAATAGCTAAATCTCTTAGTTGGCAAAACCAAGAGGAACCTACACTTGGGTATACCATTTCAACTCATTCTCCTCCCCTCTTTCAGAGTTCAATGGTTCGGTTTGACTGGGTTGAGGGTGGATAACTTGGTGAGTCTTTGATATTCCGTAGGCCTAGTCACGGTTTATGCTTAGATACTCACCAATCTTACCCCTAGCTTCCCACAAATCAATCGTTCATTCATGCTCTATTGGAGGAGGGTTTCGAGTTGAGATGGTATTCCTATTGGAGTGACCTCTTGGATTTTCCAACATTTGTTTCTCATTTTACTAGCATCAAAACAACTTCACCAAACAACTTCCAACAATCAAAGATTTTACACTTTCTTTCTCCCAAAATCACCTCCCCTCGGTTTACTTCCTTCCCCATGGAATTGACCTTGAAATACCACCAAGTAAAACACGATCCGCGAAAGTCTCCTTGCGCTTGGGGAGCACTTTTGTTCACACATACTCACATTTAAAATCTCATTCATCCACTATTCCGTTGTCCTTTCTTTTGACATCATCCTTAGGAGAGTGACACTTCCTTTTATTCATATACTATACATGCTAAAAGGTGATGTTTATAGGTTAGGAAATTTTTCAAGCATCTACTCTACAAGAAAAGATTGCTCCTCTAAAGCTCCCTTAATGGGAGTATTTATAGGCAAGGAAGGGGAGGGGGCTGAAGGAATATTGTTTGCTGCCCAAGTCCAAGTGAAAAGCCAACAACTCTGTAGCCAGTCAGTGGGGGACATTCGAACTTGATCTGTCGTTCGAACGTTGTGTCTATTTTTGCTTTAAGAGTGTTCGAACGTGATATGTCGTTTGAATGTTGTCTCTGTCTTTGCTTTAAGGGCGTTCGAATGCCAAATGGGGTCTGAACCCCCTACTCAAGTGGCTTGTGGTCTCTATGATGGTTACTTTCATACGTCTTAAACAACTTTGACCCTGCACTCAGCAACTTGGTCCTCAGTAACTCAAGACTACGTTCGAACGTGGAGTGGCGTTCGAACGTTGTACTCAAGTACTTCTGTTGTTCTTCTTTATTTGCTACAACACGCCAGTGGATCTCAGTAGTCTAGTCTTCTCAGGATTCCAGAGCACGTTCGAACGTGAGTTGGCCTTTGAATGTGATACTCAAATACCTCAGCATTTTTCCTTTTTTGACTGCAACACGCCATGTCTCAACAGCCTGGTCCTGAATCACTTCAGGGGAACGTTCGAACGTTGATCCATGTTTGAACGTTCTTGCTTTGTTCCAAGCTTTTCCAGTTTTGCCCCTTAATCCACTGGTGTTACATCCAAGTGTGATATTTGTTGTCCTTGAGCTCTTGTTCACTTTAGGACCTTAAATGTCATCACTTAAAATCTATCAAAGCACAATTAGTCCTAAAAAGGCATAGTAATATGTAAATTTAAGTACTAATCACACCCCCCAACCTAAATATTGCTAGTCTTTAGTAATACAACAATTGAATGTAAATCTATTTCTAATGCCTTTTTTGTAGGTCATCCGATTGCATTTAGAATATGCAATAAGCCGTTGAACCACTAGGTTTATCCTAGTGGACGAGTGTTGTCTCGTGAGGGTTTTCAGTGAAGTTACCCACAAACTTCAATCGAACAAATGTGTATGTGAGATTACTGATTAAAGTAAATTATCATCATGGTCGTTGGGACACCTAACCCTTAATTTTGACTTATATCCCGCATGCTCCTCTTTCATAGGTATTTATTCTAAGCAAAAATTAGCATCTGTCACATTGGCATTTGGGATTCCGTGAGTAGTGGGAATGATCATTCTAGAAACAAGAATTGTTATATAACAAACATTCCACTTTACCATTTTTCATGGATAGCTTTGATTTCACAAACCTCTCTTAGAGTGCTCTCAGCAAAAATTCACTCCTATTATAGTGACTTGTTTCTCATAGGGCATGTAATCAGTAGATGGCCAGTCGAAAAAATCACATGCGCAATTAGTAAAGGAATGAAGTTTAAGGAAACAAAATAATCATGTTTTGGCATAATCTCATGGAGGAAAATTGATGCAAATAAAAAAATACTATTTGACATGCTCTAGCTTTTGGTTAACAACATACACATGCATCAGACTTGGGATCAATTAGGGCTTTGTATAGGTTGTAATGTGGCCAGAGGTCAATGGTATTTAAAAAACTATCTTCTCATTTATGTAGCACACCTTTTTCTAGCTTTCTGATCTTTGCCTAGGCGTGGTATTTTTTTTCTTTCTCTTTTCTCATTTCTCACTTTCTTGGCAATTCCCTGTCTTTCAGTATCTTTTCCTTTTCAATTATTCTCACCGATGTTTTTTTTTCATGATCAGTAGCCACCATTGTCTTTTCTATCTTTCTCTTGCTTTTCTGTAACATATTGATTTGTAAGAGGGTGCAAGAAAATTAGATAGCAAGGTATGTCAAGTATATTTTCTTATGGCTTGGTTATCATATGAGTTTCTTGAAAAAATGATCATACATTAAAGGCTCAATCATGGCTAACTAGGGATAATTTTGTAAAAGAAATGGCAGAGGCTCAAAATTTAGATTAAAGATGGCCTAAGATCCTTTCTCAAGTATGTGCATATGTTTGTGTCGTATGAACAGATATGTCGATAGATTTCTTTAGTTGCATGAATCAAATCAAAATTAATGATATTATTCAAGGATAGATAGTGAAAAACCTTTCTTGAGTAAACGTTGATCTTCTCTCAAAAAGCATCGCTAGGCTCCATGGAACTTTTCGTTATCTCCACTGGTTATTCAGGTTTTTCAAGGAATGTCGGTTATATATCGATTCCATTTTCGAGTTTGATCATCTTGTACCCTAAGAATAACAAATAACGATGTACATTCGACAATTTAAGCATAGAGGCAATACCAATTTTCCAAGAAATGTGGTTTGAAGTCTAGATTGCTAAGTTATGTGTCAAACCGATCATGTGGTTAGTTACTTTAATAAACAGTCTTAACATTCACATTTGTTTCATCATTTATAAATAAAAAGCAATATTAAGTTAAATCTACATGTATTTACAAAGATAAAAATTGATAGACTGAATCATTCATTTCACATGATACACTCGTTTAACACCAACATCAACGATTCAATTCATCCACAAAACACATAAAAACTTTAAACATCCACACAAACCATAAAAGAAAAAGTTCATTCATCCAAGAAGAAACAAACAAAACACCCAACTCCACTCAAGAACAGAAATATCCTTCTCTCACTCTCACTCTCCTCCAGATCCACCATCTCCACCTCTCACTCTCCTCTGGATCCACCAACTCCACTAGCGCCACCAGCTCCACCAGCTCAAAAGACTAAGGATATCATCTTGCTTAGCTTCAATGTTAAGCATGATGTCTCGTAAAGAATGTCGGGTGGTCATGTTGGGACCTGCCTCTTGCTCTCTCTCTGTCTCCATCTCTCTTTCTTCTTCAGCATCAAGCTCCTCTTGTATTTCATCGACTCCTTGGAGAGGGGACACTTCTTGTCCTATAACTAGGGCATCACTGTGACCTTGGCTCCTCCGGAAAGAGGCCTTTTTTAGTGGCCCCATCGGCTTTTGAATTTTCATCTCAAGCCTTGACTTAACCCCATTGTCTGTGCACATTTCAGTCACCAAAATAACAAAAGGAAGTGCACTCCTTTTCACATCACACCCCTTCTTCATTTCACTCAAGATCAGTGAGGATAGGTCGATGTTATGCCCCCTTCTAAGGGCATATAGTAATCGGGCCAGATCAGGCAAGATCTCATTTTTCCTTCCTGTGCAAGCTAGGTTAGATACCGCAATCAAGTTTAGCATCTTGTATTTATCAATGAGCTCCCTTTGTTTTAAAAATCTTATCCCTGTCCATGAAAAATTTACAACCCCCGTCAACTCCTTCCCAAACAAATTCATTGCAACATTCATTTTTGGAGGGTATGTCGAGTTTTGCACTTGAGGCACCTCTTTCCTCACTTCCAAAATATACGCCTCATCCACGTCAATGTGGGTCCCCCTCACGTACGTTCGAATTATGCTATTGATGATCTCGGCGTTGGAGTAAAACTCCCGCACCAAGTCAATAATGGCGTCTCCACCGTTTCGTAAAAACCACACCCAATTCCTCCTTTCCATCTCAGCCAAGATTCCCAACTCAGCAAAATCAGTAATCACCACATCCCTCTCACAAACTACTGCATGATTCTGGAAGAAATTTTCATACCTTTCTGCCTTGAGGGCACTGGGAAATCATGTTTGATCATATCTTTTCATCATTGGACTCCCCTCCCTTTCCTCAATCACTTCTTCTACAAAATTCGGATCCTGATTTATCTGGGTTCGCCTAGCAGGTAGTTTAAATCTAGGCATGGTTTTGAGTTCATGAGAATCTCTGAGAGGTATTGATTTTCTTGTGGGATCGCGGTTTTGATATGGGAATGCATTTGGGAGGGTTGATTTTAGGTGAATTTGGAGAATGGGAGGTGTTTTGGGAGCTTGATATCGCAAATGGGTTCTAGGGTTTGAGAGATTTTAGAGATTTTTTGGGGATTTTGAAGTGGGGAAGATGATCCAGGCTTTTATAGTCTAAGAAGTAATGTTTGAACATCTATAGAAGAATTTTTAAAATATCGTTCGAACATGGGTGTCGTTCGAACGTAGTGAGCTCCCAATACTTTTGAGTTCTGTCAGAGACCAAAGTGTTGTAAGTTACTCTCGTTCAAACGTTCTATTAGCGTTCAAACGTTTCCATAGTTCAAACGGGCTATTGGCGTTCGAACGAGCTAAGCTCCCAATACTTCTTGTTTCCATCAGAGGCTCTACCAGAGGCTGAGTACTACAAGCAACCCACGTTCAAACATCAGTTGGCGTTCGAACGTGGAATCAAAACTCAAAATTTTTCAAAATTTTTCTGCATTACATTATGCATAATAAAAGAGGGCAATATACACAAGTTTGATCCAAAAATTCATGGCGTCTTAGGATAAGTCCCTACCCATGCTTCAGGTTGGTATTCTAGGACATTCCTTACTCAACTCATATTTTCATTTCAGTCAAAAGAGTTTGTACAAAATAAAAAGATTTTTTACACTTTTTACAAAAAATTCAGACCCTTGACTTTCATCCCACCTATTCTAATCTGAGTCTCCCTCTGTATCTGTGTAATTCAAACAACCAGTGACTCTTCTAATTTCCTGTCACACAAACCGGTTAAGCAAAATACCGGAATAGGATGGCATGTCAGGATAATCTTTACTCTGCCCATTCACTATCCAGTCTAATCAATCAACTGCGCAACCAAAAATTGGTTCAGAACACTGTTATATCTTTTCTCATGGAAGACTCTGCCGCACTATTTACAAGCACCAAGCCTTTTTGGCACGACGGCGTTTAGCAAAGGTGCTTCTGCCACAAAGGGGTGTTGTTTGCTCTTCTAAGATCTCATTCTTTCTCACCAGTCTTGCTTTTCTCATGATTACAGTATGCACATCAGAAGGAAAAGTGCGTAAAACTCATAGACTAAACCAAAAAATTTTAATATCCATGTTTTTTTACACTTTAAGACTCACTATCTAGTTCTTTAACGTCTGTCAATCACAAAGACGATTTAAGCTGACTCACAGACATAATAATTAAATTATACAAAATTCAAGGCAAGGTACACACTATGATCAGAAACAACAACAACAACAATAGCAAAAAAAAAAATTTACAGACACAAAATATGAAATGTTCTCACCCCCCAACCTAAACTGAACATTGTCCCCAAAGTTTTGAATTTACCGATATGTTGAGCTTTGGAGATGAGGTTGAATGGTAGAGATCTTGTTCATCTGTCGAAACCTACAAGCAAAATACACAAATCAAACATCTCTTTACAAATCTAGGTTTTCGCTAGGATGAAAACCCTTGATTTTGAGTGTAGACAGAAGAAGAAGAGTCATGTATAGATAGAGTAAACAAATGCAGATCATGAGACAAAGGACTAGGTCTTCGAGTAGTATGGTCATAGTGGTTGTTTGGATATGGGTCGTGGTTCCAGAAGATTGCGAACAGCAAAGAAGAAGAAGAACAAGGAAAAAGGAAAAAGGGGAAAGGCGGTGAAGAAAAAAAAAAAGAAAACGGGAAAGGTGGCTTATAAAGGTGTGCCTGTGGGTCGGGTCTAATCGAATTTTTCCTGACCTGCCCCTTTTTTGTGTCGGCTAACGCTTTTCTCGAAGTGATGTTCTAGATCCATTAAAAGAATGGTCTCCACATTTTTGACAAAGTTCTCCAAAAATGGTTTCAACTGCTAACCATTAACAGTAAAAATATTACCCGTCCGATGAATTTTCCACTTCTACTGCTCCATGTCCAAACATCTTTTTGACAATATAAGGCCCTGTCCATCTTGATCTCAACTAACCAGGAAATAGGCGGAGTCTTGAATTAAAAAATAGGACTTTTTGAGAAGGTTCAAAAGACTTCCGCACAATATTTTTGTCATGAAAAATTTTTATCCTAAATTTCACAATTTTAGCATTTTCATATGCTTCATTTCTCAATTCCTCCAATTCATTAATTTGCAGTTTTCTTGAAAGTCCAACTTTGTCCAGGTCACTGTTCACTGCTTTAATGTCCCAGTATGCCTTGTGTTCCAATTCCACAGGTAGGTGACATGGCTTTCCATAGACTAATCGATAAGGAGACATACCCAAAATTATTTTAAACGCAGTGCGATATGCCCAGAGTGCATCAGTTAGTCTTGTCGACCAATCTTTGAGGTTTGGATTTATCAATTTTTTCAAAATTAATTTGATCTCCCGATTAGCTAATTCGTCCTGTCCACTAGTATGTGGATGATAAGGGGTTGCAATTTTGTGAAAAATCAAATATTTTTTCATCAAATTCAAAAAAAGAATATTTCAAAAATGAGCCCCCCCCCCATCACTTATGATTGATTTAGGAACTTCAAACCAGGACAAAATATTTTCTTTAAGAAATTTGATCATCGTTTGGTGATCATTATTTCGGCATGGAATTGACTCAATCCATTTGGATACATAGTCTACAGCTACTAAAATGTATAGATAGCCCAAGGAAGGGGAAATGGTCCCATAAAATCAATGCCCCAATAGTCAAAAATTTCAATCACAAGAATAGGGTTTAAGGGCATCATGTTTCTTTTTGAAATATTTCCCAACCTTTGGCATCTATTGCAATTTAAACAAAAAGCATGGACATCTTTAAAAAGTGTGGGTCAGTAAAATCCGCATTGCAAGATTTTTGCAGTTATTTTTCTTGAGGAAAAGTGGCCACCACATGCTTTAGAATGACAAAATGTTATTACCTGTCTGCTTTCTCGAATGGAGATGTAACGTCTTATGATTTTATCCTTATAGTACTTAAATACGTACAGATCTTCTCAAAAGAAGTTACGAACCTCCCTCAGAAATTTCTTTTTGTCCGTGGGGGAAAAGGACGGAAAGAGTGGTCCAGTAGCAAGAAAATTAGCAATATCAACGTACCATGGGGTCTCATCAATTATGAACAGTTGTTCATTGGGGAATTTTTTATTGATTGGCAGTCCATCCTCGTGAAATTCATAAGTTAATCTGAATAGATGGTTTGCCACCCCATTCGTAACACCATTTTTGTCCTTAATGACCAGGTCAAACTCTTGAAGTAAGAGTATCCATCTTAAGAGCCTAGGCTTAGCATCTTTCTTTGTGAGCAAGACTTTTACTGCTGCATGGTCAGTGAATACAGTAACAAAAGAACCAACAAGATAAGGACGAAATTTTTCCAAAGCATAAACTACCACAAGCAATTCTTTTTCAGTTGTTGAATAATTTATTTGAGCATCATTCAAAGTTTTACTTGCATAGTAAATGACATGTGATTTCTTATCTTTTCTTTGTCCCAATACAGCACCTACAGCAAAATCACTTGCATCACACATTAGATCGAAAGGCAGAGTCCAGTCAAGGGGCTACATTATTGGGGGCAAAAATTAACATGCCTTTAAGCTTGTCAAAAGCTTTTTGGCACATTTCACTCCAATCAAAGATTACGTCCTGACTTAAGAGATGACACATGAGTTTTGCTATGGTACTGAAATTTTTTATGAATCTCCTGTAAAACCCTGCGTGTCCCAGAAATGATCGGACATCCTTTACAGTCTTGGGAGCAGGCAAGTTCCCAATCAGATCTATTTTTGCTTTGTTAACTTTCATGCCCTTAGATGACACAATGTGACCTAAAACAATATCTTGTGTTACCATGAAATGGCATTTCTCCCAATTAAGTAACAAATTGGCTTCTTTACACCTTATCAACACCTTTTTTAGGTTGGCCAGACACACATCAAATGAGTCACCATAAACAGAGAAGTCATCTATGAACACTTCCAAAAATTGTTTGACCATGTCACTGAACAGACTTAACATGCATCTTTGAAATGTTGCAGGAGCGTTACAAAGTCCAAATGGCATCTTTTTGAATGTGAAAGTGCCAAAGCGGCATGTGAATGTGATTTTCTCCTGATCATTGAGTTCTATCTCAATTTGATTGTACCTGGAATACCCATCCAAGAAATAGTAAAATTCATGGCCTACAATTCTCTCTAGAACCTGGTCCAGAAAGGAAAGAGGAAAATGGTCTTTTCTAGTCACCAAATTGAGCTTTCGATAGTCAATGTACATCCGCCATCCTGTGACGACTCTAGTTGGTACTAGTTCATTGGCTTCATTTTTTACCACTGTGACCCCAGACTTTTTGGGCACAACTTAGGTTGGACTAACCCATTTACTATAGGAGATGGGAAAGATTATCCCTGCATCTAAGAGTTTAAGCACTTTCATTTTCACAACTTTTTTCATGTGAGGGTTCAGTCATCGCTGCATTTGACGAGAGGGTTTTGAATTCTCTTCCAAGTATATGACATGATTGCAGATCAATGGGTTTATACCTTTCAAGTTAGCGATGATCCAATGGTGCTTTTGTGGCTTTTAAGAACTTCAATTAGTTTAGACTCTTGCAAATCTGTGAGCTTAGATGAAATTATCACTGGGTACGACTCGTCCTCTCCTAGAAATGCATATTTGAGGTTAGATGAGAAAGGTTTCAGTTCAGGCTTTTGTGGCTTGACACTTGATGAGAGTGGCTTTGTGCCACTTGGCAAAAGTTCCTCGAATTTGGGGGCCCATGTATCAACAACATGAGTCGGGCAATTCTTTGGATCATCATCTGTTGTTTCAAATGTGATGAATTTTGAGAAGGAAAGTTCAGTGGAATTTTCACATAATGTGTTATTCAGATGGTCCTGAACCAAAGACTCAATGGAATTTATTTCTTTTTCTTCTTTGTCTTCTCTTGGGTGTTTGGCAACATTGAAAATATTCAGCTCAAGATTCATATTCCCAAAGGTTAATTTCATGACCCCATTCCTGCAATTGATTAGTGCATTTGAAGTTGCTAAGAAGGGTCAACCAAGAATAACGGGAATTAGGTTCTCTGAATACTTTGTTGGTTGAGTATCAAGGACGATGAATTCAACAGGGAATACAAAATTGTCCACTTGGAGAAGTACATCTTCAACAATACCCCTAGGAATTTTGACAGATCTGTCTACCAACTAAAGTGTGACACTTGTGGTTTTGAGTTCTCCCAGATCCAATTACTGGTAAACAGAGAATGGGAGCAAATTGACACTTGCTCCAAGGTCTAACAGTGCTTGTTTGATTCTGAAATTTCCAATGACACACAACACAATCGAACACCTTGGATCTTTATATTTTGGAGTGGTTTTGTGTTGAAGCAAGGCACCGACATATTCTGTTAGGAAGGCTCTTTTTTGAACATTATAGCTTCTCTTGACTATGCACAAGTATTTTAGAAACTTGGCATAAGATGGAACCTATTTGATTGCATCCAGGAGTGAGATGTTGATTTTTACTTGCTTGAAGAGCTCATAAATTTTTGGCTGATTATTCAACTTCTGTGCAGTTTTGAGTCTATGAGGAAAATGAGTAGGAATAGAACACGAGGGTTCTTCTTCCCTTGATGGCTCTAGTTCTTGTTCAATCATGGGCTCGGGTTCCTCTTCTTTCTCACATTCAGGCTCAATTGTTTCAATCTCGATTGGTGAATTGACTAGGATTGACTTAGGTTTTGGCTTTGGAAGTAGCATGTCTTTGATAATCTTGTCGATCACCTTGATAATCTTGTTAAGAAACTTGCCCTTCTCATGTGTGGTCATGGATTGGGCAATTTTTGGATGTGGCTTTTAAGATCTTCGAAAGATTGAGTGGTATGGATTTTAAAATCAATGAAAGTCTGAGTGAAACTATTGTTGTAGTTTATTTGGTTGTGCATAAACTGATTCAGAGTATCCTCAAGGTTCCTCTTTTGTGGTGGTTGATATGGTTGATACGTGGGAGGTCCTTGAGGTGGTGGGTGTGAACCTTGTTGTTGGTTTATAGGAGTTGGCTGTGTGTTTCTCCAACTGAAGTTCGGGTGGTTTCGCCACCCTAGATTGTATGTTTCAGAGTACGGGTTGGAGTAAGGCTTGTTGAAGTTAGAAATGACATTTGTTTGTTCCAACAAGACTTCCTTGAATGCCGAAATGGTCGGACACTCCCCAATAGGGTGTCCTGTCAGCGCACAGATCCCACACACTTGTTCTGTGGGAGAGCTAACATCAACTTGATGAACCTTTTTCATCTCTAAAGCTTCAAGCTTTCGAGACAGCGAGGACATTTTTGCTCTTAGGTCATCATCATCTTTCAAGACATACTTACCCCTTTGGGAAGTAGATGGTTTGGTTTCAACAATGGTAGAGGAGGCTAAGTCCCACATCTGAGAACTGTCAGATATGGTGTCAAAAAAATTGAATGCCTCCTCCGGACTTTTGCTCATAAACTCTTCTTGAGCCATCATTTTGACAAACTAAAGTAGTCTAGTGGGCAAGGAGTCATAAAAAAATCCTACCAAAGTCCAATTCTCAAAAGCATGGTGTGGGTAGGACTAGAGTAGATCCTTGAATCTCTCCCAACTTTGGTAAAAGGTTTCTCCTTCTTTGACTAAAAAATTCATAATTTGCCTTTTCAATGCATTAGTGTAGTGTAGAGGGAAAAATTTTTGAAAAATTCATTTTATAGTGCCCGCCAGTCAGGTATTGAAAGAGCTTTAAAGAATTTAGCCATTGTTTAACTTTATCCTTTAGAGAGAATGAAAAAAGTTTCATTTTGGCTAACTCAGAATTGTCTTGAAATGTTCCACATACTTCCTCAAACTCTTTTATGTGCATATATGAGTTTTCCATTTCGAGTCATGAAATTGAGGGAGTAGTTGAACTGTCCCCGTCTTTACAGTATAGAGGGGTGCATCTTTAGGGAAGATAAAACAAAAGGGGACACTATTTCTTGTGGGATTTAAGTAATCCCGTAGAGTTCAAATGTTAGGCACTTCCCTCTCTCTCACAGGAATTTCTCCTCGTCTCTCACCATTCGCCATTCTACTTCCACAAGAGTTTGCTACTGATCTAGGTAAAAGTGGTTCTGGTTGATTCACAAACCCAAAAGATTCTGCCGGCAAATTTTGATAGTGAGGAGCGTCCTCAGACATAAAATTAAAACAAATTTATACACAGTGAAGCAAGTATCCATACAAAATGAGAGGTCTTTTTACTTTTTACCTTAAAACACCTTTTATGTTTCCCTAGGAACGGCGCCAAAAACTTGACTTGATTCAAAATGTGTACACCCAAGTGCAGGCGGTCAAGTTGTAGTAATAATTTGATTAAGTCCGGAGTCAAATCCACTGGGAACTATGATTGGTGTTTTGAAGTAAACAATAATAGAGACCAAGTAACTGAAAATTTTGAGAGTTTGGAGTAGTGAAATTTCTTTAATAGAATATAAAATTCTTTTCAAGAGTTTTCTAAACAAAATATAAGATAAATTCAAATGTAAAATAGTCACCCTTTAGCTTGAGGATCAAAACATGTAGTTAATCATCCGGTTTATTATACTTGTGTTTTATAACTCAATTAACTCCCGTGTCAACGGCAAGTTAATCAAAAGATAAAGATGGACTGTGATAATTAAGCATATGATTTCATGTCTTTCTAGATGTGGACAAGAATTGTTTGTGCCAAGATTTAATCCATCTACAAACAAGCAAGTATTTCTACAAGGCATCCAACTATGGCATTAATGTTCCATTTTTTAGATAAAACACGATAATAATGAAGATTGAAATGTATCATGAATATCTAGCCTAGGTACTTGCCATGAACCAACAGGTTTTTTCATGCAAGAGTCATCCATGACATAGAAAGAACCCATAGTTATACAAAGTACCTTAGATTTGCTAGATGCATTCAATCCTTCAATAAATGAAATACAAAACATTAATGCATAAAGGAAATGTACAAGTATAGCTTCCGGATAATCAATACATGTTCATCACCTCTTACTAAAGAATGAATGAGGAACTACTCACTCTTCATAGCTTGAGTAAAGCTAGAAAAGTGAGTGATACACATCTCTCTAAGTAGAAAACTTACAAGGTAAAGTGCAATAAATGAAAAGCCGATCTTCACCAAAGAATAAGTGAATCACGTTTCACCCTTCACGGCTTTGGTAAAGCTCTAGAAAAGTGGAAGAGTTTCACTCCTCTAAGAAAGAAGGAAACTCAAGCTATGGAAGTGAAAGAAATGAAGAAAGTAGAAGAAAGCTAGTTACTTTTGGAGGGTTTCCACCACAACCAAAAGATGAGCTATCTCTCTTGATACTTGTAAATAAAAGTAAGTACAACTACAAAGGGAGTCTAAGCCTCCATCATGGTTGTCACAACATGAATGTAAAAACTTAGCACAAGTAAATAAAAGACTTCAACTACAAGGGGAGTCTTAGCCTCCATCATGGTTGATACAAATGCAAAATGAAAACATAAACAAGAAATGTACAAAAACTAGCTCTGTACTCTACAAGAAAAGATTGTTCCTCTGAAGCTCCCTTAATAGGAGTATTTATAGGCAAGGAAGGGGAGGGGGTGAAGGAATATTGTTTGCCACCCAAGTCCAAGTGAAAAGCTAACAACTCTGCAGCCAATCAGTGGAGGACGTTCGAATATGATCTATCGTTCAAATGTTGTGTCTGTTTTTGCTTTAAGGGCGTTTGAACATGATATGTCGTTCGAATGTTGTCTCTTTCTTTGCTTTAAGGGCGTTCAAATGCCAGATGGGGTCTAAACCCCCTACTCAAGTGGCCTGTGGTCTCTGTGATGGTTACTTCCATACGTCTTGAACAACTTTAACCCTGCGCTCAGCAACTTGGTCCTTAGTAACTCAAGACAACGTTCGAACGTGGAGTGGTGTTCGAACGTTATACTCAAGTACTTCTGTGGTTCTTCTTTCTTTGCTGCAACACACCAACAGGTCTCAATAGCCAAGTCTTCTTAGGATTTCAGAGCACGTACGTGAGTTGGCGTTCGAACGTGGTACTCAAGTACCTCAGCATTTTCTCTTTTTTGACTGCAACACACCATGTCTCAGCAGCCTAGTCCTCAATCAATTCAAAGGGAACGTTCGAATGTTGATCCACGTTCGAACATTCTTGTGTTGTTCCAAGATTTTCCAATTTTACCCCTTAATCCACTGGTGTTACATCCAAGTGTGATATTTGTTATCCTTGAGCTCTTGTTCACTTTAGGACATGAAATGTCATCACTTAAACTCCATCAAAGCATAATTAGTCCTAAAAAGGCATAGTAATATGTAAATTTAAGTACTAATCAGTATACTTGAAGCCACTCTCCATACAAGTAACAATGCCATAATTTGAGAGCAAATACAATAGCGACAAGTTTCAAATCATGAGTAGGATAATTTTGCTCAAGGGTCTTCAATTTCTTGAACCATACGCGATGACATTCTCATGTTGCATCAACACACACCCAAGTCTCTGTAATTAAGCATCTGTATAAAGGTCATAGCCCCCACTACTAGCAGGTATAATGAGAACCGGTGTTTTGGTCAACCTCCTCTTCAAAATCTCAAAAGATTGCTCACAATATTCATTCCAACCAAACTTTTTCCCCTTTCGAGTAAGTTGAATCAATGGCATAGATATATAAGAGAATCCCTCTACGAACTTCTGATACTAACCTACTAGTCCCAAGAAGCTTTGGACCCTGGTCACATTCTTAGTTCAATCCCATTTTAAAATCGTTTCTATCTTGGATGGATCCACTGACATTCCTTCCTCGAATACTACATGTCCCAAAAATGTGACTTCTCTTATCCAAAACTCACATTTTCTCTTCTTAGCATACAACTTGTGTTCCCTCCATGTTTGAAAAACTAGCTTAAGGTGCATTGCATGCTCCTCATGTGTCTTGGAATGGATGAGGATGTCGTTAATGAAGACAATGACGAATTGGTCGAGGAAGGGCCGAAACACAAGATGCATTGAGTCCATAAAATTCATTGGTGCATTCTTGAGTCCAAACAGCATCACCACAAACTCAAAAGAGTGGTCAGGTTCGAAAACGAGAAAAGTTGTCACTGAGGTATATCGGGCCATTCGAGGTACTCAAGAGGGTTGGTACAATTGTTTATCGGTTGGCATTACTGCCAAATTTATCTAATGTTCATGCAATATTCAATATCTTCATGCTCTATAAGTACACTCCAAATCTGACACATATGGTAAATTAAGGTGTGTTGATTGTTGATGGGGATGTAACCTTCAAGGAGGGACTGGTGTGTATCATGGGAAACCAAGAGCAGATTTTGCGAGGCAAAATCGTCAGGCTGGTGAAGGTGTTGTGACAGCACTGAGGTGTGGAGGAGGCAACATAGGAGCGTGAGAACACTATATGTAACAGTTATCCGTTCTTATTTGAGGATAGAGGTACATTCTTGTAGTCATAAGTATTAGATGACTTGTTGCATATGCATGTGGTTAAGGGTGCATATGTGTGTAACTTTCGGGGATGAAATTTCTTTTAAGGGGGAAGAATGTAAAATCCGTAAAAATTTTAATTTTTATAAAAAATGGCAAAATGATAATTTGTCACTACAGTACGGGTTAAAAATTTAATTTTTTTTAGAACTCAGATGATGAAACAGACCTCATCGTTGAATTCGTCTCGCGAAATCTAGTCAGTATGTCAATTTTTGTTGAATTCTGAGATAGTCAAATTTTTCACGTTTTACGAGCTGATTGAGTGTCATGTGACCAAAATAAACGAGACAGAGAATTAAATTACAAAAAATAAAAAATTATTTAAAGGTAGTTCAAATAAAAATATTTTTGAACTTGAACTAGAATGAAATTTAATTATTTTGGGATAAAATCGAACCTGAGAATAGAGGACATGTGGCACAAACAAGGGCCAAGTGTTTGTCAGCTAGGTTTTACGTTGGCAGGAAGAAAGGGAAAAACAGAGAGTTCTCCAACTTTTCACTACGATCTATGGCTCTCTGTTGATCAAAATTTTTTGGACCAAGAACCAAAGTTTATTTACACGACGAGGGCTATGACTACATACCAAAAATCACGGATTGCACCGAAGTTTCAAAGATGGATTTTTTGGAAATCAAGGGTCAGAGCTTGATTTGGGTATTTTGGAGCTTTCTACAACTTGTATTACGCTTCAAGAGGTAGGATTCATTTCCTAATTAGGTTTATTTCCAACCTAGGGTTGATAAATGGAATGAGTAGGGTGTTAGAGATGTAATCTCATGTATAGCACTTTCCTATGGTATTTGAAATGTGAAAATTGAGTATAAGAATGGTTAAAATCAATTCTAGCATGAACTGGGTATATAGAAATTACTTGTTTGTGATTTCTTGAGAAATATGATGATTTGGGGCATATTATGTGACACATGATTTTCTTACCTTGAAGGTGTTTGATTAAATACCTATGTGGATTAAGTGTGTTATTTTCATTTATTATGTTATAACATGTTTGGGACTTGATGTTGGTAGATGTTAGTATATGCATATGATATATTGACATTGAGATTGTTGATGGATATTGAAATGTTCTTAATGTGCTCATGACTTATTGAACATGGTTGAAAATTGAAATTGTATATTTGCATTTCATATGCACAGGAAACATCGCATTAATGGACATTGACATTTGTGTGGGTGTGTGTGCATGTGGTTAGATCAAACATCATTCTTGGTGGTTGAAAAGTGCACTCGGGAAGGTTGGACCTAGGTCCAGTTGAGTTACACGGTTACATGAAAAATTTGTGTTGGGTATAGCCAGTAAGGTTAGATTCTCCCTCGAGTTCAAGACCCGGTCACTGATTTATACACTTCTGCCAGTGAATGTCCAAAAAAGTGTAACGGTGTACAGAACTAGCAGTGAGATTCCATAATCTGATTATCCAACAAAGACACATGGTTTATTTTAAAAAAAACCATTGGATGTGTAACATCAATGGAGAGGTCTTGAAATGCCCGGATTCATGCGCATCGACATTGCATGTGTTGAGGGAGCCAGTAAAGGCTCAGATTGAGTTGCATATGTGAGTCTCATCTCACATCATGGCATGACATAGAGGATTTCATTGTTGAATTGCATATTCTTGAATGGAGTGATTGTTGATTGTGAATTGCATGTGAATATTTCATATGCATATAGGTTGGGGAGTATCCTCTTTCGGAGATACCCTATTGAACAAGGCTCACCCTTTATGGGGACATTTTATGTGTGGGACATGCACCGGTGGACGGCTATCATTCGGGCCCTCATTGATAAAGAAGAGCTAAAATGTGGCTTTTAAATCACATTTTCTAAAAACTATTATGCTATTTAGTTTTGGACATGTAATTGTATATAAGGGATTGTAATCGAACTCATATGGACTATGTTTTATGTAAAATTGCATGTTTTATGAGTTTGGGTTGATGATATATAAGGTTGGAATGAATAGGAATTGAAAAAGAATGGAAACGGGGAAAACTGGGAAGACCTACCGGTAGAACGATGAGCTCTTCTACCGTTAGAACATTTTTAGTAGGCTTTTTCTACCGGTAGAACGTCGAGTTTTGCTAATAGAACAATTTCAATGAGTTTTTTTACCGTAGAACGATGAGAAACCTACCGGTATAACTTTTTCAAAAGGTTTTCCTACCATTAGAACATGGACATCTTCTACCGGTAGGTTTTCTTCAAATGCTAAAATTTAAATGCTTTTGCTATGCTTCTGGGCCTTGAGTCCTTTTACTTCAAGGGGGTAAATGGTGTTATATTAAGTATAAATTGTGGTATATTGAACCTTGGAAAGGTCTTGTGGTTGGATGGTACACAAGTTATACGTTTGGGAGTGTCCAGTATAAAGGAGACTCTGCCCAAACTTCGTGTTGTTTGTAATCCTAGTAGACAGAATGTTGTGCTGTGGTGCCGAGTTATGCGGCATTCACGGGTATTTTCCTGGTTGATAGGTGATCAACGGGTTGACAAAGGGCCTTCGGTTTTAAGGGCGTCACAGTCTATACATGAGCATAAGAAGTCTGCTGATATGGTAGCTTTGTGGACTCCTAATAAAATCTCCTACTACTATGTCCTTGTGGTGAAGAAGCTACTAAAGGGCAGTGACTCCTAAGATGACCTGTGCCACCACACCCATAACATTGCTTCAAGTGTGTCGGCACTCTCTCAACATAGCCTCCAAGTCTCGAACTTTGTGCATAGCTTCAATCACTTTCTTAGCCCATACTGTGTTCTGAATGTTAGTATGGAGTATCCTTATGACGTCTACCACTACCACTGCCGATCTTGGATTGACTCTTCCTATGTTGGCGACGTTCTTAAATGACTTGAGTTTCCTCCCAATCTTTTTCCACTAGGGTAGCCCGCTCAACTAATTCTCCAAAGTCATGACTACGAAGAGCTACCAATTTCTCTCAAATAGATGGCTTCAAACCTTTCTTAAACCATTTGGCCGTCTTGGCCTCAGTCGATACATACTCTCAAAGTTGGAGATCTCCTCGAAATTTTACTCATATTGAGTGATAGTCATGTTACATTGTTGAGGTGCAATGAATTCAGATGCCATCTTATCCCTCACTGATTCAGAACAATACTTCCCATTGAAAACCTCTTCAAAATTTTTCCAAGTTCCACGTTTCTCCTTCTTTTTATCGACTCCGACTCCCACCAATGGTCAGCTTCCCCTTCCATAAGATATGCAACTAGACCAACTTTCAAGTCATTGACAATATTCATGCCATCCATCACTTTTTTCACTTGTCGAAGGCACATCTCTACCTCGAGCGGATCCAGGCCTCCTTAGAGCGTAGGAGGGCGTTATCATAGAAATTCTATAAGAACCATCATCCTTCTATCTTCACCTCTAACTTGTTGCCCTTGAGCTTGAGCTTGAGCTTGATCTTGAGCATGGACTTGGGTGGCAGTAGTATGGTTGTTGTTGTTCTTGGCTTGTTGTTGTACCAATGTAGTGAGCACCCTCAAACATTGGTAGATACCATTCATAGTGTCTTGGTGTGGCAGTACTTGATTTTTCCCTTGTTGGAGGGGTCTCCATGTCCTCTTCTTGCTTCCATCCTACACAGCAACTAGGCTTTAGATCACCATTTCAAACATATACATTCTAGACAAGTAGTCGAGTTCAAGAGACACGTTGGTTCCTACAATTAACCTCGTAATCCTAATGACTCTCAAAAATTTTATTTGCTAGGACCATATTTGGATAATCCAATTACCTGCAGCTCCATAAAAGATCAAATACCTAAGCTCTGATACCGACTTGTCATGCCCCAATTTTCATTAAAGCGTGATTTAATAAAAAGTGGCATTTACCCCAAATTATCTTGTCGGTTTACAATAATAATTGAATGACAAGAAACATTTGGTTTTATGAAAACATTTTTTTTTTTCAAAAATACTGGCAAAGTTTCATTTGAAAATCAAGCTTCCAACTAGCTAGTAAGAGCATCCATGTGAGAGCATAACATAATTTAAACTAACTAAACATTTATAACATGCCTCCATCAAAAATATAATCCAACTAAATCCGGGGTGGCAATTAGAGGCCCACAAAGTCTTCCCAAACCCGGATACATCCAAAATAAATATACACCACAACTTAATACACAAAGTCATAACTTTACATTACAATACCCAAAATAATAATCCTTGTATGGGATGATCAAGTGTACACTACAAACGTCTCAAGAAAACCTTTCCAAACACAATGTTTGTGTGCTAACATTTCTACATAATTTTTAAGGTAACTACAAAAAAACTCCAAAAAGATATTCTTCCTAGTCCAGGCTCCCACAAGCCTTCTATCACCTCTGTACCCAGGATGTATGCTAGTCTCTGAAAATATTAGTAAGGGATAAGAAACCACAGCTCAGTAGGATAATCTTTTTGTCAAGCATTTACAAAGTTTTAAATACCAACATTCCACAAACCATACGAATAAGTAATGAAATATTTCTATAATTAAGTGTAGGTGCAAGATAATAAATAAAACATTTATAAAAATCTCTCAACACCTCATCATTAGAAATATAAAAGGTATAAATTAAAGGTTTATATATTTAAAGTCAAATCATCATAGAAAATGTCATGCATGCCTCGCATGAACCATCCCTGGCGAATATTTTGGGTCTTCCACCCTAGGGTCTTATTGCCTTTCTTGATTTTCAAGAGGAACATGTAGTGCACAACTTGTAACACCACATAAGCTATCACCAAAAATCTCTACCATAACCAATCCCGCTTAGGACTAGTAGCCGCCTTGGCAACCCACTTAATAGGGCTCAACCGTCTGCTAATCCTTTGCCTATCAATATTGAGTATACACTTTCCAAAAATTATTATTTTCTATATCCACTCCCAAACCCGAATATATCCAATACAAATATACACCATAACTTAATACACAAAGTCATAAATTTACATTACAATACCCAAAATAATAATCCTTGTATAGGATGATCAAGTATACACCACAAATGTCTCAAGACAACCTTTTCAAACACAATGTTTGTGTGTTAACATTTCTACATAAGTTCTAAAAGTAAATACAAAAAGACTCCAAAAAAGACTCTTCTAAGTCATGACTTTATAATCAAGCACACCGATTCACGCATGAATCATCCCCGGGGAACCTTTTGGTTCTTGAACCCTAGGGTCTCGTAGCCTTTCTTGCTTTTCAAGGGGAACGTGTAGGGCACAACTTGTGATGCCACATAGGTCATCACTGAAAATCACTACCATAACCAATCCCCTTTTAAGACTAGTTCTACATTGGCAACCCACTCAATAGTCCCTACCCATCTACTAACCCTTTGTTTGTCAGTATCGAACATACATATTTCAAAAATCATTATGTTCTATATCCATAAATCGTCTTGAAAACACATGTCATAATCTTGACATCTTATCAAACATGTAGTGGGCTTAAAATCTCAAATTTTGCATTTTCAAAGCAACACAACCATTTTCAAGAGAATAAATCATATATATTATATATAAGATCATAACATACTTCAAAACTCCAAAATCATATGTTTAATTAAATACTCATAACTAAAATCAAACTAGGGTTTTAAACCCACAACACTAAAATCATTTTCATTTCTAAGAGAATATGTCATATATATTATGTATAAAATCATAGCATACCTCAAATCCCCCAAATCATAGGTTTAATCAAATACCCATAACTAAAATTAGACTAAGGTTTCAAACCCACAATACTAAAATTATTTTTATGCATTAAGGTTCACAATTCATGGCATACTCAACACTAAATCAAAGTTTATAACAAGTATTTTACCATCAAACACATAGTAAGTTTTAGCTAAAGAAAATACATGAGATGCACAATGTAAATGCAAAAGAAAGGAAAACTTCATCTAAAAATCAAGAATTCCAAGTCAAGTTCCTAGGATTCCCAAGCAAAACTCAAACTTTAGAGACCTTCTTCTTCCATTTTCTCTTTCCTTTATCTTTGTCTAGGGTTCTAAGAGGTATTGGGTGAGAGTGAATGAAATAATGTGATAAATGGGGCTGAAATTGGGGTTTTAAACCCAGTTTTACTGTCGCAAAAAAAATGTATTTTCCTTCAAAATTACGATTTTACCACTAACCATTTTCAATTTGATCCCTATAATTATCCTAAAGTTTTTCAATGTTCTGGATTCATTTTTAATGTTATTTTTACCTAAAAACATTTAGTTTTATGATTTATCTCAAAATTAAAGTCAATTTACAACCAAAATATTAAAATTATTATTTTACCCCTCCGAATCGCTATATGAGCTAAACGTCTATTTCAAGGTTTTTGCACTTCCCGAATTCAATGGTAATGTTATTTTAAACTAAAAAAATTAATATATTTACTTAGTTACCCTTATGAACCTTAAACACCTTCAAAAATTAAATTTGACCCAAAAATCAATACATCTGTACCTCAATCTTACGTGACTATTTCTTTAACAACAATTCAAAGTTTCTTTCATCATTTTAATCATTTTAAAAATACTAGTAATTTAATATAATTTATATTTAGATCACACACGGGATCTCACATATATCCTGAGAGACATGGATTTTGAAAACAACCTTATGAAAATCATATCCATGGTGAAGAAAGGAATTGAGAAGCATGAGAACGAAAATTGAGTGCGTGAGTTGGAAATGATTTTGAGAAAAGTAATGGTTAATGAGAAACTCCTTAAGGAAGCAAGGTCAACATGAGAAATTGCTTAAGGAACTTAGCCTAGATGATCTGTGAGACTTGCAGGGGCATGTGGGTAACAAAATGAGAAAACTTCATCAGGTGCATGAAGTTCTTGAGGATTACAACTCGGGTGAAGCTAGTGGAGGGAGGAATTTAAAATAAATTGTGACTAATTGTACTTCGTTTTGTTTAGCCAATAATAAAAGTCCATATGCTTGAAGAATTTTATGTTACAATGTTTTGCAAATTGAGTAAGAAATTTTAGACTAAATATCATGAATACCTTTGGATTTTGATGAAAATTTTAAACTGCCCTGTATTTTAATTTTTTCTTGTAATCCTCGATTATATTAATTTCAAACTTTGATCTAATCATACCAATTTAATTATAACTCAACTTGATTCGTGTGCAACACACGTGCATTGCACACACAAGATGCATTGCTAGCTAATATGAATGTAATTAGCGTTGGAGCCAGGGAGAAAAATTGCAGAAGGAAAAAATTTAAAACAAAAAAATAAAAAGAAACCTTAATTTAGAAAGCACTTTAAAAAAGTGCAAAAAAATGTTACCAAAAATAGATTAATAAAATTATTTTCCATGTAAATGAAGAATAGTGTTCCCAATTGAATTTAAAATAGAATTTGCAAGTTCTATTAAAAAGTAGTCCACACCCTAAGGGGAATAGAGCAAGCTTTACTTCATAAGCATTGCAAAATTAGTCCCTGATGTTAATGTTATATGGTGCTTTTACACATCAATACGAATGTGACATAAATCTAAAAATAGCACGGATAGAGACTGAGAAAAATATAGAATTTACACATTTTCTTTTTCACGAATACGGTATAAATACAATATGAAACAAAATGACATAATTTGAACATGTCATGACACGACTCTTTGTAACTCTTCATGATAACCACAAGATTATAATAAGTGACAAACTTGCAAGTCCAATGCCTAGATGACATAACCTACCAATTTATAATCATATATGACTTATGTATAGCAATTTGTTCTAACAAATAAATGAGAAGCCATAATGCATTTTCAGCTTTAGTTGACCGCAACACATCTCATTCACCTAAAAATTGCAAGAGTTCTCACTTTTGTTTATAGTCTCAGAGACATGAATTTGGAAAGCAATCTTATGAAAACCATATCCATGGTGAAAGCAATAAATAAAGAAATAGAAGAAGGAGAACCGAGTCCATGAGTTGAAACTGATTCTAAGAGACGTAATTGTTAATAACAAACTATTTAAGGAGATTAGCTTGGATGATTAGCGAGACTTACGCGGCTTTGTGAATGACAAAATCAAAGAAATTCAAAAGATGCTTGAGGATAACAACTTAGGAGAAGCTAATGCAAATAAGAATTAAAAATAAACTGAGCATTTATACTACCTTTTTTTAGCTAATAATAAAAGTATTTTGTGCTTTAAGTGTCCTATGTCAAGATGTTTCGTGAATTGAGTATACGTTTTTAGGCTAAATATCATGAATGCCCTCTGATTTTGACACTTGTTTTTAATTAGCCCGTGAATTTATTTTTATTTTTTTGCCATCCTTGTACTGTTAAAATCACACTAATAAGCTTCTATGTCCTATTCTCTGTAAAAATAAAGGGTAAAAATAATTTTGTCCCTAAAACGTTTTTATGGTTCAGTTTAGTTTAGTAACTTTGTAAACAATGTTCCACCAAGACTATTCTTCACGTTTGATATTCTTTTATTATTGGATTTTCTTTCTTAAACAAGTATGCTATCTTTTACCTCTTTCTGATAGGGGAACTAAAGCGACACCTTCGAGTTGGAGTATTTATTTGTCCAAGAATACAAAAAATAAGTGATAATATCCAATTTATTTGTTATTTATGAGTCATACATTTTGTTCTTCTATGTTTGCTTAATCTTCCCAAAGTATTTCTTGTTTTTCAAATAATAAGTAGTAGAAAAACTACGTCCATATATTTCATCTATACTACTAATAAGAAAAACTTTTGATTTCCTATTCTACCCCTTCTTAATTGTATAAAGACAATTATATCCTACTTACCACTTTAACTCTTGCACCCTTTCCTTTCTACGAATAAATATTTGTAATTATAACTGCAATAAATACATAACATTATATATAAGAAGACCTTTCATATTCGTAACACTAGAGAAAATTAAAAAACAATATAAGAATAACATGCTCTCCTTCCAAATTCTCACTTACCACAAGTAGAGAAATATTCTCTCTTTAAACAATAGAAGCTACTGGTATTTGTATTCTTCTCTATAACTTTCATAATAATAAAATTTTTATTATTATGATAAAATTTGGCGACAAATAATAAAATTTATTGTAAAAAAAGTGATTTTCGGTGACAATTTCAAATGTTTGTCATAGTAAACTTTTTTATGATATTTTTTGTGACTATTTTTTGTAGTCATCGCCAATAGTCTTCGCAAAAACATTCCCTCCAAAAAACAATTGGCGCCAATGTTGGTGCTAAATACTAATTTTATGGGCGACAAAAAAAAACTGTCACCAAAATAATTTTTCTGTCGCAAAATTTTTGTCAAATAACGAAAAATAAGAAAACAAAAAATAATAATACAGAACAACAATACATGTTTGTCGCAGAAAAAAAAAGTTAAAATTTTTTTGTTTGACGACAATTTATATTTGGTCGCAGAATATGATTCTTTTTTTTTTTTTTTATCAATACTATGAACTATTGCTTTGATGATTTAATCTGAGTGTAATCTAGGACTTAAGAGAATGTGATATGTCTTATTCACTATTTAGATTCAATTTCTTTTATTTATTTACTTCTCAATTTTAATTTAGAAATTTGATTTGACATGGTCATGGTACATGAGATTAATTTTTGCAACTATACACAAATTCTACTTATTAATTATATTTTTATTCACTTCTATCGAGTTTTAATTCATTTTTTGTTCTTTAATTGTCAAATATTTATGGTAAGATTGTAATTTTTTCCAATCCAAAGTCAATATTCTTGATAAGAATTTTGTTAAGTGTTGCTCACACTATGGTAGAAGTAAAATATTTGAAATATAAATTTTATAAACAACTAATAAGTAATCAAATCAACGACCTGATGCCTTTCTTTTATATTTGGTCTCTTTTACTTTCTAACTTCACACTTATTTTATGTATACATAAAACTACAAATATAGAGATAATGCGAGCAAAAATTAAAAACTAAAAACTAAAATTATAATTCAAAATGGTCTGCGTACAACATACATGGGCACCAACTAATCATAAAAAAAATACAAAACCAAAATTTGTTTTTAAAATAATTCACGTGCAACACTCGTGCGCACCAACCTATATTACTAAAAGCTATATATGCCCAGTTTGACCTTCCAACACCATTGATTATTGAGAACCAAATTGGCCATTCCACATAATAAAGCATCTATGTATAACTTATATTTGTCTCCCTAAATGTACAGCAGATTTCTTGTACAATATTTAAGATAATAGAAGCATGACTTGCACTCGGAAGAAGACTCTGGATCATTGGTTCCAATGATTTGTCACTCACAAAGAAAAGTTAGAAGGGATGCCAAAGTGTTTTCAACGATTCTCCTCTGATACTAAAGTCAATTTTTGAGAAGGGAAGTGGGACAAGGCTACTGTTGGTCTCAAATTGCTTACCTTATCTTCTTGGATTAGTCTCCTATTTATTCCTTCAAGGGGTGACCATTGAGTTAGGCCAGGTCATTCAATTCTCAATATTGGCGAGAAAGCTTCCGTTAGGTCTATACCTCAGACAACTTGAATAACCCTTTGACTTGATCAGGTGAACATGCCGCAAATAGAACACCTGTTTTGCCTCGATCCTTAACATTCCACATGTATGACCTTATGAGAATGCATTAATGGCATTCAATGCTCGGTGTCCTGACTGTCGTCGAGCATTTAGTATGCATTTAATGTTCTTGGCCTCTGCCTTCTTGATGATTAGTAAAATCTCAGGACCAGGAGTTCACTGAGCATTCAATAATACCCCTTATGATTGGTCATAGTGTACTTTTCTGAACATTCTAATCTCCTGGGGGATGGAACCACGCATGTTGGTCTTTAAGTACGAATTGTCAGCTGACATTCATTCAATTACTCCCAGGTAGACACACCTACCAAGGTCACTTCGATGGTCGAGCCTCTAAGTAGTTATAAGCCAAGGGTGTCTCCCCAGCTCTTTGTTGATGATGTTCCCCCAACATCCTCATAGTTGGGGCCTGAGTCACACCGAGCCTTAAATGCTGAGTCAACCCATAGGTGATTGTCACTGATATGTCAAGGGGTGCCGACTCAGCCCTTCCCTATGCTCGGTGCAAATAGGCTCCTATATATAGTCAAAGCTTCTGGAATCCCTTTTCGGGATCGAGTGTAGTGACTTGAAATTATCATTCCCCTAACAGAATGGGACAGTAGATACCATGTGTTTGTGACTGATTGGTTCTAATAGACCACGTCCTGTCACTAAATCTACCAGTTGTGTGGTAGTTGTGAAATTATCATTGTTCTTGATCACAAGATCAAATATACATTGATTAGTGAATTCCCCCCTCTATCCCAGTTCTTGAATTAAGGAATTTTGGAATGCCATATGTTTTTTTTTTTTTTTGTCATTTCAATAATTTTTTTTATTTTTATCAGTACCTCAGGATAATCGGAGTTCATAATTCAACTATGGTTCTTTGAAACTTATTTAACCCAATAGCATAATTTTAAAATTATTAGTCAAATTACCGTTGTTTCCAAAAACAAGTGTTTTTAAAGCATGTTTTTTTAATGCAAAACTTGTTTTGAAAGCACACTTTTAATGAAAACCTTTAAAAATGCTTTTTGATATTTTTTTTTTTTGGCATCAAACACTCATTTGAAGGAAACAAGTGCTATCGATGCATTATTCTAAAAATGTTGTGTTATATTCCAAACCTAAGCCTGGATATGGGACATGAATGTTTTAAATTGTTCTCAAACATCTCCATTTACTAGCACATTCACTGTTTTGGTGTTCTTTATTTTTTTTTCTTCCTCTTTCTTTTTAAGAATCTTAATAGAGTTAAATATAATAGAAATTCCTAACACATGTAATTGGTATCATTTTGGTCCCCAATCTTTCAATTGTGTCAATTTGATCTCTCAAGTTTTTAATCTGTGCCAATTTGGTCCAATCGAAAAATGACAGTTTTAAATTGACTAATAGAGGAATTCATGCGTGGCTCACATGACCACACTAAAGTGGTCACTTTGGTCCCCAAAATTTGCATTTTGTATTATTTTGATCATTCATGTTTATAACTTGTGTCCCTGCAATCCCTTACATTTCCAAAAAAAGCCCCTCGAGTGTAGTCACGTGAAATGCACGTGACCATATGCATTAGTCAATTTAAATTGACATTTTCACTTGCTCCAAAGTTACACAATTATATACTCGTGGGACCAAACTGACACAAAGTGTTACTTTTGTTGAGAAGTCTTCTCCTCTTTGTGGTGTTACAAATCCACCAACAACCTAAAAATCAAAGCAACTTGAGCATGGAAAAGCATTCAAATTTGCATGGTAAACTACCCAAAGGAAGGAAAAAATATGGGACCATGCTTTAATGGTGTTTGTGAACTAAAATGGTACATGAATCTTAGCACACATGCATAATATATATATATATATAATAAAGTAGTTTACAATTTAAATTTCAAAAGATAAAAAAAATGACTTTTACAATTCGCAGTTGAGATCGTTTTAAATTTTACTTTAAAGTTAATCTAACGACTAATATTAACACTCTAAATTTAGTAGGAAAAAAATAGGTTTCTAAGGGTGTGTTTTGTGACACCCCAAAATTCGAGGGTCCGTTTATCATCCATCAACCCGCGAAATGTCTGTGGATATCGTGTAACTCGATATTACACCATTATGTCTCATTTACCGGGATCCATAATTTAACAAGATAGGGCAGAGTCTCCTTTGTACAGGGAGCTCTACTCAAAAACCAACCTGTACAATATATATTAACATGACCCATCCGAGATCCAATATAACACAATGACCGCACCGGATTCATTTATGAGTAAAAATTGAGCACACCAGGTCCATTTATTCATACTCATATAAAAACATGCAAGGTTATATTAAAAACAGTCCATATGAGTTCAATTACAACTCTCTTACATAAAATTACATGTTAAAACTAGTTTGCTCCAAAAGTTTTACAAAAGGAGTTATAAAAGTCACAAGTCGGCTTTCTTCACCCTTGCGGCCCCGAATGAGAGCCGTCCACCGGCGTATATTGTAACACCCCAAAACACACCCTGGATGGCATTACATTCTAAAACCATTCATATCATAAGAGCACTAATATAATCCCTTAAGAAACAAGACTTCATTTGTCATCCACGAATATTTACAACATTATCCAAAAGAATAAGCCCAAGTTATGGCTATTACATCTCAAAAATTAATTAAAGAAGCGCAACGGAATAAATAAAAGAAGCTAGACTACACAATGTTCCAAAAAAATGTCCTAGTCTAATACAAAAGGAAAGGAGGTCACTCTATGCGTCCACCTCGAGATCCACACTCCTGTCTAGTGGAGTCTCCCAAGTAGCGGGCTCCTCGACCCTTACGTCCTCCTCCTCAAGCGGGTGATCTAAAAAATGTTAGCGATAGAGGGTGAGCACGAAGCTCTGTAGAAAAATTCTCTCAAACCTATACAAGGTTTAGAAAAGCATTTAAAACGGTCGGTCTCAATTTTAACATAAAAAAGATACATAATTTGAAATAAAGCAGTGACATTTAAAAAGGATCTCAAGTTTATTTAAAAATATTACTTAAATGAATAAACGAGCACCACATACAAATAATAACCATTAATTTCTATAACCAATTCCCAACAATTCTTTCGATAGGTGCATACTTTGTGGTAACCTCCACACCCCTTTAGATTACCTTTGATTCTCAAGCATCCTTACCCGGAACCTCTTGAGAATGGATGAGCATCCTTACATAGAATCTCTCACCAATCACTACCTTACTTCCCAAGCATCCTTACCGGGAACCTCTTGGGAATGGGTGAACATCCTTACAAAGAACCTCTCACTCATGTGCATCACAAACAACCCAAACAAGCATACAATTCCAACATTTATCTCAATTTACAAGTATCTATCCAAAATCTCCAAAATATATCATGTAACAATTCCACAACCAACTAAGAAAATACATGAGATCACAATAACATAATTTTTCTACCCAACACAAAGCACTAAGGTTTCGAAATCCATAATAAAGAAAGCATTTAGGAAGAAAATACATCACTCTCCAAAAATTTAGGGTTTTAAAACTAGAAAGGAGATTTCATGGGTATTAAACCCTACTTTGTTCAAAACATGTAATCCTTATAAAAAGCCTAAGAGAGGATGATTACATTGCATATATATATACCATTGATAGCCAAAACATACATATATAAATACCCTAGCCTCAATGTAAGTCAATGAGAGAAAACCCCTACCTTGAATCCTTAGTTTGTAAGAAGAACTTGAGCTTTGATCTTGAATCTACCCTTAAATCTTTTATTTTTCCCTTCCTTTCTTCCTCTCTAATGCTCTCTAGGGTTCCAAGAGGTGTGGGGTGAGAGTGGAGTGAAAGAAATGAGGGAAAATGAGATGAAAATGGGGTTTAAAACACCTCAGCCCCGAAATTCACTGTTTACAGCCTGTTTTGATTTTTTTCAAAATTACGGTTTTACCACTAAAAATTTTCAATTTGATCCATATGACTACCCTAAGGTTTTTCGACGTTCCGGATTCATTTTTAATGTTATTTTAACCTAAAATCATTTATTTTTATGATTTATCTCAAAACCAAAGTCAACGTATACTCGAAACACTAAAATTTTTATTTTACCCATCTGAATCGGCTATTAATGAAGTTTTGCGTTGTTTGAAAATAAAAGGTGATAAAGAGTGCTTCTTAAAGCCTTTTATACTTATTTGAAGCCTAAATGTACTCATTATTCTTATATTTTGATTTAGGATACAAATGGAGACGTTAAATGCAAAACGAAGCTAATTGGACTGTTTTGACATTGCTTCGTTATCTGGGCATAACTCTCTCATCCGAGCTCCGATTGAGATGATTCAACATGTTATGGAATGATAAGAAAGAGATATAAAACTTTTATGATTTGATTTTTGAGAGATATTGAGTGAATCGAGGTCTAAATTGGGCTTGAAGTTGCAGCCAGTGCACTATTCAAGCTAATTAGGCTGTTTTGACATCACTTCGTTATCTGGGCATAAATCTCTTATCCGAGCTCCGATTGAGATGATTAAAGATGATATGGAATGATAAGAAAGAGATCTACAACTTTCATGTTTGGAGTTTAGAGAGATATTGACTGCATCAAGGTCGAAATTGCGTTTGAAGTTGCATCCAGTGAACTATTCATGTGCATTGTTCACATCCTGTTTCATCCCTTTTCCATTTCCAATCCATTCCTAAGCCAACCAAATTCATCTCAAACCTGTCCAACACATATTTCTACACCAAACCTATTTAATACAAGTTCTAGGACCTAAAATTTCATATTTTCACTTATTAAAACCAAATTTCAACTATTATTTCCACTAACATTTTAAATCTCTACTTTTCCAATCTACCAAATTCAAACACACATCACTACACATATCCACATTTTTACCACAATTATTTACTATATATCTATATACATATATAAAATAAAATGCGGGGTGTTACAATCCACCCCTCTTAAAGAAAGTTTCGTCCTCGAAACTTACCTCAAGTTGCGAACAAATATGGATACTTCTCCCGCATTTCTTGCTCCGGTTCCCATGTAACTTCCTCCACTCCATGGTGTTGCCACAAAATTTTCACCAATCTGATAAATTTTTTGCGAAGCACTTTTTCCTGGGCGTCAAGAATTTCTACCGGTTGTTCTTTGTAGGTTGCTCTGTCTTAAATTTCAATCTCCTCCAAGTTCATGACTGGAGTTGCATCTGAGTGACACCTTCTCAACATGAACACTTGGAACACATCATATACTCCGGATAGCTGGGCTGGTAGTCGAAGTTGATATGCCGCCTTGCCTACCGCTTTGATTACCTCAAACGGTCTGGTATATCTTGGCGCTAACTTCCCCTTCTTGCCGAATCGAAACACGCCCTTCTTGGGTGACATCTTGAGAAATACGTAGTCTCCCACCTTGAATTCTAAGGATCTTCATCTGTGGTCCGCATAGCTCTTCTATCTACTTTGCGCCATCCGTAGCCTCTCTCGGATGAGTTGAATCTTCTCCGTAGTTTCTCGAACAATGTCCGATCCAAACAAACTACTCTCGCTGGCTTCTAACCAACACGTCGATGATCGGCATGGTCTTCCATACAATGCTTCATACAGTGCCATCCCAATACTTTCTTGATAGCTGTTGTTGTAAGCAAACTCCTCCAACGATAAGTGGTCGCTCCAACTCCCCTTGAAGTCCAACGCGCAAGCGCGTAACATATCCTCCACAATCTGTATCACCCTCTTAGATTGGCCATCCGTTTGGGGATGAAAAACCGTACTGAAGTGTAACTCCATCCCCATCGCTTGTTGTAGACTCTACCAAAATCTCGCCACAAACCTAGAGTCACGATCCGACACCATCAAGAGCAGAACGTCGTGTAACCTCACTATCTCATGAATATACAGCTGGCTCAAAGTCTCAAATGTATCTGTGGTCTTCATACCCAAAAAGTGAGCGAACTTGGTGAGTCTATCCACAATGACCCACACTGCATTATGCCCGTGCGACGTCCGTGGTAAACCCGACACCAAGTCCATGGTGATGTGATCCCACTTCCACTCTGAAATAGGCAAAGACTGTAGGACTCCTCCTGGCCTTTGATGCTCAATCTTCACCTGCTGGCACACCGCACATTTTGCCACATACTTGGCCACATTTCGCTTCATTCCCCTCCACCAGTATTGACGCTTCATGTCCCTATACATCTTTGTGCTACCAAGGTGGATAGCAAACTTGGAGCAATGACATTCTCCCAGTATCTCCTCCTTTAGGGACGAATCATCGGGAACACATAGCTTCTCCCCATATCTCAACTCTCCATTCTTCCAAGACCATCCTTCAATCGCTTCTCCATTCTCTAATCGGGCTCTAATCCAATCGAGTTCTGAATCCAGGCATTACAACTCCACTAACCATCGTCGAAGCGTCAGTTGAGCTACAAGGTTGAATAGATATGGTTGATACTTCGGTCCATCCACCCATAGATCGTACTCCTCCAATGCATCAATCATTTTCCACCTATTTATCGCAAGAAAATTGATTTCACCCCGAGACTTCCTGTTAAGAGCGTCGGCAACTTCATTGGCCTTCCCCGGATGGTAGTTGAGCGTGAACTCATAATCTTCCAAGTACTCAATCCACCTTCTCTGTCAGAGATTCAAGTCTTTATGTGTGAAGATATACTTGAGGTTTTTATGGTCCGAGAACACTTGAAATTTCTCCCCATATAAATAACATCTCCACAACTTAAGAGCAAACACCACCACAGCCAGCTCCAAGTTATGTGTGGGATAATTCTGCTCATGCACCTTGAGTTGGCTTGAGCCATAAGCCACTACCTTCCCTCCTTGCATGAGAACGCATCCCAAGCCTCATAGTGAAGCATCAGTGTAAACATCGTAGCCTTCCCCATTACTAAGAATAATGAGAATAGGTGTCGTCGTCAACTTCTCCTTCAAGGTGCAAAAAACTAGTTCACACGCTTGAGTCCACAAAAATTTCTCCCCCTTCTTTGTAAGGCGAGTCATTGGCATCGCAAGCTTGGAGAACCCTTCCACAAACCTACGATAATAGCCGGCTAACCCCAAGAAACTCCATACTTCCGTTACGTTCTTCGATGGTTCCCATTTTATCACAGCCTCAATCTTTGTAGGATCAACCCCTACTCCTTGCTCGGACACAACATGGCCAAGGAACTTCACTTCCTTCATCCAAAACTCACACTTACTCATCTTTGCATATAACTTATGTTCTCTCAATGTTTGTAGCACAATAAAGAGATGACGAGCATGTTCCTCCTGAGTCTATGAGTAAATCAATATGTCATCAATAAACACAATGACAAATTGATCGAGGTAAGGCCAGAAGACTCTGTGCATAAAATCCATAAAGGCTACGGGGGCATTAGTCAATCCGAACGGCATCACCGTGTACTCAAAATGACCATACTGGGTATGAAAAGCAGTCTTAGGAATATCCTCCTCCTTAATCCGCAGCTGATGATACCCCATGCAAAGATCAATCTTGGAGTAATACTTCGAACCCTTCAACTGATCAAATAAGTCATCAATTCTCGGCAACGGATATTTATTCTTCACGGTAACCCGATTCAACCTCCGGTAATTCATGCACAACCGTAGAGTCTCATCCATTTTCTTCACAAAGAGGACCGGGGCTCCCCAAGGTGAAGTGCTTAGACGGATAAACCCAATCGCCAACAAGTGATCCAACTGTTTCCTTAGCTCCTTCAACTCCAAAGATGTCATTCGATAGGGAGCAATGGATATGGGTTCGGTTCTAGGATAAAGATCGATCTTGAACTCAATTTTTCTATGTGGCGGTAATACGGGTAATTTCTCAGGAAAAACATCTGAAAACTCCGATACAATTAACACCACATCCGTATAGATTTTATCCCTGTCATCTCTCATCAAGCAAGCTAAGAAACTCAAAAGACTTTTTGATTTCGCTTTTAAGAATCTACTACCTGTAGTAGAAAATGGATGGAAAGAATCTCGGTTATTCACAAAACTGAAAAAGACTCCTCCCGGCAACTGAAATATAATTCGCTTGCAGAAACAATCTATTACTGCCCAGAAAGCGGACAACAAGTTCATCCCGAATCACACCATACCCCTTTATCTCTAAAGCAATCAAATTCACAATCAATTCGTGCTCCCAATGTGAAGCACGCAACCCTTGCAGACTCAGCAAGTATCTAACCATTCTCTCGTGGGCAAGCTAATGTTTCATAACATCACTCAATCCCAAATCAAGTGCATATGTCGTGCATACAAATGAGTGTGTTGCACCAAAGTCAAATAATATTCGGGTCCAAGAATTATAAATAAGGACGATACCTTCTACAATGGCATTGGCAATGTCCTCCTCCGGCTGAGTCAAAGTAAATACTCGCCCTTGGTTGGCGTCGCCGGGGGCTTGAGCTTGTATTGGTCGCTGCGGTGCAGGCTTCGGTGGTGGTGGTTGGGCTGTTGGTACCTGTCTAGAGGTCTGGATAGGCCCCTGAGGTGAAAAAATTGGGCAATGCATCCGAATATATCCCACACCTCCGCATGCAAAGCAAGATCATGGGGTAATACTGGCTCTAGTCTGAGTGTCTCTCTCTCCTCTGGCTTTCAAAAGTCGTTGTCCACCTGTCTGGTCTGGGCGACGGTATGGTGTCAGTCTTTGTGCCCCACTAGTGCTAGCACTCGTCCGGATCGGACCTCCTCTCGAGAAGCCCTATCGTCGCTGGCTATCCTCTATGTCTCTCTCTACTAGTGCAGCTCTGTCCACCAAGTCCCCAAAATCACGAATCCTAAGAACCACCAACTTCTCCCTAATGATCGGCCTCAGACCCTGCTCGAAGTGCTTGGCCCTTTCGACCTCAGTAGATATAAATCCTGTAGCATAACAGGAGAGCTCGTTGAACCGCCTCTCATACTCAGCCACGGTCATACTACCTTGGCGTAATGCCAGAAAATTCACCTTCATTCGGTCTTTGACCGATTCAGGGAAGTACTTATCTTGGAAAAGTTAATCGAACTCTTCCCAAGTGAGTGTGTCGGTGTCCCTTCTCCTCTTTATGGCATCCCACCAATAGTTGGCCTTCCCTCAAATAGGTAGGTCGCCAAACCAACTATCAACTCCTCGGTAACTCCCATGTTGTCACAAATCTTCTTCTCTCGGTGGATCCATCTATCCGCCTCTAAAGGATTGGAGCTCCCTTGGAAATTGGGTGGTCGTTGTCTTAAGAATTCTCGAAGAGCTATCATCCTTCGGTCTTCGTTCCCATTGCCCGGTACTTGAGCGAGAGGATGAGCTCCACCATTGTGATTGTTGTTACCATTTTGGTTTTTTACCAAAGTGGTGAGCTCCCTCAAGCATTGGTAAATGCCTTGCATGGCATTCGAAGGTGGTGGTGGTGGATTCGCTTGATCTCCACAGCCATGCCCACATCCGCGTCCCCGTCCTTGTTCGCCGTTCATCCTACACATCAGTTCATAACTTCGTTCATGGATGTACAGGACATCCTAAATATTAAGTTAAGCTAAGGCATAGAACTTGTATAAAATTTCACTCAAGGATTTGATTCACCCTAATCCTAAAGCTCTAGAGGTGATTCCATAACCTACAGCTCCCATGTAAGACCTAAAGCCTAAGCTCTGATACCAACTTTGTAACACCCCAAAACACACTCTGGACGACATTACATTCTAAAATTATTCATATCATGAGAGCACTAATATAATCCCTTAAGAAACAAGACTTCATTTGTCATCCACAAATATTTACAACATTATCCAAAAGAATAGCCCAAGTCATGGCTATTATATCTCAAAAATTAATTAAAGAAGCGCAACGGAATAAACAAAAGAAGTTAGACTGCACAATGTTCCAAAAGAATGTCTTAGTCTAGTACAAAAGGAAAGGAGGTCACTCTATGAGTCCACCTCGGGATCCACACTCCCGTCCAATGGAGTCTCCCAAGTAGCGGGCTCCTCGACCCTTACGTCCTCCTCCTTAAGCGGGTAATTTGAAAAATGTTAGCGATAGGAGGTGAGCACGAAGCTCTGTAGAAAAATTCTCTCAAATTCATACAAGGTTTAGAAAAGTATTTAAAACGATCGGTCTTAATTTTAACATAACATAGATACATAATTTGAAATAAAGCAGTGACATTTAAAAAGGATCTCAAATTTATTTAAAAACATTACTTAAATGAATAAATAAGCACCACATACAAATAATAAACATTAATTGTCATAACCAATTTTCAACAATTCTTTCGGTAGGTGGCATACTTTATGGTAACCTCCACCCCCTTTTAGGTCACCTTTGATTCTTAAACATCCTTACCGGGAACCTCTAGAGAATGGATGAGCATTCTTACATAGAACCTCTCACCAATCACTACCTTGTTTCCCAAGCATCTTTACCGGGAACCTCTTGGGAATGGGTGAACATCCTTACAAGGAACCTCTCACTCATGTGCATCACAAACAACCCAACCAAGCACACAATTTCAACATTTATCTCAATTTACAAGTATTTATCCAAAATCCCCAAAATATATCATGTAACAATTCCACAACCAACTAAGAAAATACATGAGATCACAATAACATAATTTTTCTACCCAACACAAAGCACTAAGGTTTCGAAATCCATAATAAATAAAGTATTTAGGAAGAAAATACATCACTCTCCAAAAATTAGGGTTTTAAAACTAAAAATGAGATTTCATGAGTATTAAACCCTACTTTGTTCAAAACATATAATCCTTGTAAAAATCCTAAGAGATGATGATTTCATAGCATATATATATATCATTGATAGTCAAAGCATACATATATAAATACACTAGCCTCAATGTAAGTGAATGAGAGAAAACCCCTACCTTGAATCCTTAGTTTGTAGGAAGAACTTGAGCTTTGATCTTGAATCTACCCTTAAATCTCTTGTTTTTCCCTTCCTTTCTTCCTCTCTATTGCTCTCTAGGGTTCCAAGAGGTGTGGGGTGAGAGTGGAGTGAAAGAAATGAGGTCAAATGGGATGAAAATGGGGTTTAAAACACCTCAGCCCCGAAATTCATTATTCACAGCCTATTTTGGTTTTCTCCAAAATTATGATTTTGCCACTAAAAATCTCTAATTTGATTCATATGATTACCCTAAGGTTTTTCGACGTTCCAGATTCATTTTTAATGTTATTTTAACCTAAAAACATTTAATTTTATGATTCATCTTAAAACCAAAGTCAACGTACACCCAAAACACTAAAAGTTTTATTTTACCCATCCGAACCGGCTATTAATGAAGTTTTGCGTTGTTTGTAAATAAAAGATGATAAAGGGTGTTTCTTAAAGCCTTTTATACTTATTTGAATTCTAAATGTACGGATTATTCTTATATTTTGATTTAGGATACAAATGGAGACGTTAAATGCAAAACCAAGCTAATTGAACTGTTTTGATATCGCTTCGTTATATGGGCATAACTCTCTCATCCGAACTCTGATTTAGATGATTCAAGTTGATATGGAATGATAAGAAAGAGCTCTAAAACTTTCATGTTTTGAGTTTTAAGAGATATTGACTGCATCAAGGTCTAAATCGGGCTTGAAGTTGCAGCCAGTGCACTGTTCAAACTAATTGGGCTATTTTGACATCACTTTGTTATCTGGACATAACTCTCTCATCCGAGATCCGAGTGAGATGATTCAAGATCCTATGAAATACTAAGAAAGAGCTCTAAAACTTTCATGTTTTGAGTTTTGAGAGATATTAACTACATCAAGGTCGAAATCGCGCTTGAAGTTGCAGCTAGTGCACTGTTTATGTGCACTGTTCACGTCCTGTTTCATCCGTTTTTCATTTTCAATCCATTCCTAAGTCAACCAAATCCATCTCAAACCTCTCCAACACATATTTCTACACCAAACCTATTTAGTACAAGTTCTAGGACCTAAAATTTCATATTTTCACTTATTAAAACCAAATTTCAACTGTTATTTTCACTAACATTTTAAATCTCTATGTTTTCAATCTAGCAAATTCAAACACATATCACTACACATATCTACATTTTTACCACAATTATTTACTATATATTTATATACATATATAAAATAAAATGCGGGGTGTTACATATATCCCGCACCTGAAATATTTTCCCGTATAGGGTGAGTAATGCCCAGTAGAGTATTTCCTACAAAGGCTACTCCCCACCTAAGTGCACATGCAATGTTCACATTCAACATTCCAAGTAAGAATATGCAATTTTATGTTGGAATTCTACCATGTCATGCTATGAAATGAGATGAAACTCACTCATGCATCATAACCCGAGTCTTCACCAACCCCCACCACACAATGCAATGTCAATGTGTAATAAAATCCTATGAAATATATCTAATGATCATTTTTAAAACACCAACTATACATTCATATCACTTCATTCATGGATGTTTCCCATCAAATGAAATCATTATATAATAAAATCATGTATCTTTGTTTGGGTAGCGGACTTTTGGTGTCGCACCACTGGCTCCACAAATCGATACACTTTTTTGGACTTTCACCATAAGAAGTGTATAAAACCAGTAGCCGGGGTCTTGAACCGAAGGACGTGGCTAGCCCTTCTTGCTATAACCAACATAAGTTTTTCATACCGTGCAACTCTGTTGAACCTTGGTCCAATGGTACCGAACCCACTTATCAATCACCAAATGTGGTGTTTGCTTTCAACCATGCACTCACACCCGTGGAATGCGATGTCCCCGTGCATATGCAATTTAATATACCATTGCATGTCAATGTCATGTCTCATATGTAATAAATGTCACATGGACAACTTAAATCACATATTTCATCATGTATCATGGACAATTATGTCATATGCATATAACCTCCAAAAACTCATCACAATGTTAATATATTAATATACATATATCAATATTTCTTTCCAACACAATCCATAAGCATGTTACTACATAATCAAGCAATAACACCCTTAATTCTCAAGGCATAATGTTGACATATAACAAGCCCACATAGCAGCCTACAAACAGCCCTAAACAAGCCATATAGCGGCCCCGAAACAGGCCACCAAAACAGCCCCTAAATAGTCCATAAAAACAACCTCAAAACAGCCTCATAACCAGTCCATAAAACAGCCCCATAATCAGTCCATAAAAACAACCTCAAAATAGCCCTATAATCGGTCCATAAAACAGTCCATATAATCACCAAGTTACAAGAGATTACATAAGTAACTACCATGCATCCAACTCAAGCTAGAAGTTAGCCTAAGCCATTTTCATGTTCATTTTCTCATTTTCATAACTATATACAAGTTATAGGTCATATATGGGGTCGTTCGTGAGGTCATCCGTCACCCAGTTGCCTCAAACTGCATGTAAAAATATGACTATCTCAAAATTTGACAAAATTTGGCAGGGGTAACTAGATTTTGTAATACGAATTCAATGGTGAAGTCCGTTTCCTCATCCAAGGTCTAGAGATATACTTATCTCAAATCCGCATAGCGGTGATAAATTACTATTTTGCCCTTTGTTGGAAAAAGTTCAAATTTTTCCCTAGTTTTGCATGTTTGGAGTGATTTCTTAAAAGTACTTTTAAAAATTATTTCTCATAAATATTTTTTAAAAAAATAGTGTTTGAAACCGCTCCACCACTACCTCTACCACCACCACCCCCGCTGGCCCCGCCACCCCACCACCATCGTCGCCGCCGCCACCACCGCCGCCACCCCCATCGTCGCCGCCACCACAGTCATTGCCACCCAACACAACTATCACCGTTTCCTACCACCACCACTATTGCTCACCACCTCTCACCCCTACTATAAATCGATGCTTAAATTCATTTATCTCTTCTCTATATTTATGATTTGATTTTGGATATGAATACAAATATATTTATTGTTTACCCTTTTTTATTACTTTGTGCCTTTAAGTACAAGCAATAACTAGTATTAGTATAAAACGTCAACATGCATTAAAACTTGTTGACTTTTTAATTTATCCCTAAACAAATTCCAAAAGGAAAGATTGTGTACCCTTTAATGACTCTTCCAATGTATGCATTAGTTTTGTAATATACTCACTTTTTTATGTTTCCAAGAAATGGATCAAGTTTCAATGGTTGGTTTGAGAGTCATTAGCTTGTCATATAATATTGAAATGATAATCTATAAGTGTCTAAAAAAACTATGTTTCTATTTAAGTAATCAATCTGACACTAAACCCTATTTTGTTTGATTTAGACACCAGAGAAAAAGTTTGGTTGGTTATCATATTTCAATAACAAATTTTAATCTTACCACATCAATTTAACTCTAACTTAAAATGATTCACGTGCAAGACTCGTGTATTGAACACACTTGATGCATTACTAGCTAATATGAATGTAATCAATGTTAGAGTCAGAGAGCAAGTTTGGAGAAGGAAAAAAATAAAAAAAAACAATTAAAAAAGCACTTAAAATGGAAAAAATAATAAAGTGTAAAAAAACATTACCAAAAACTATCTTGTAAAAAGATTTTCCGTGTAAATAAGAAATGGTAAACTCTATAGTATTTAAAATCAAATGTGTAAGATTCACTTATGCAAAACGCTTATATGGCTACAAGGATGGATTTTTGAAATGTCTAAGAGTCGAGCACTATTAAATTGTAGTCCACACCCTATAGGGAATAAAACAAGGCTTACTTCATAATCGTCACAAAATTAGTCCCTAATCTTAATATATGGTGATCAATTTTACACATTAATATGAATGCAATAAAAATAAGAAATAGGATGAGTAATTAAGAAGAATGATAAAAACGTTAGATTAATGTAGACGCGAACAACCTATCTATTGGTATTTAAGAATAGGTTGTATAAGCTTTTTATGTTTTTTCTTAATTTTTTGCTCTAGTATTGTATGAATTATTTTGGAGTTAAATGATAAGTTATTATTACGAATACGATATAAATACAATATAAAACAAAAAGACACGATCCAAGCATGACACTACAAGGCTCAATTGCAACCCCTAATGATAATTACCAGTTTATAGTAAGTGACAAGCTTGCAAGTCCAATGTCGAGATGAAATAACCTACCAATTTATTATCTTATATGACTTATATATAACAATTTGTTCTAACAAATAAATGAGTAATCATAATGATTTTTAGTAGTAGTTGGTCGCAACACATCTCATTCCTCTATAAATTGCAATAGTTAGAACCCTTGTCTGTGGCATCAAATACATGAATTTGAAAAGCAACCTTATGAAAATCACTTTCATGGTGAAGATAGGAATTGAGGAGTAAAAGAAGGAGAATCGACTGTGTGATTAGAACCAGGAACGAAACCATAATCTTATGTTAGGGGGGGAGGGGTCCAACCTTATGCCTGAAAGAAGTGAACTGAATATATTAGTCAAATAAACATATATTCAATACAAACGAAACAAAATGAAAATGAACCTCCAAAATGGCTTTTTTGTTACATATCCTCTTAGACTTCTATCAAAGATGTATTTGATGCTCTTTTATAATACGAAATTTATCATAGTTGGATCCATTCCTAATTATACAATATTAAAGATCTTGTGAGAAAAATCATCCTCCACCCACATTTAAAACTACTTTTAAATGATATTCATGATCAAAAAAAAAAATCTAAAGTTGAAGTAAAAATAAAAGCTGTAGTATAAATAATTGTTTAGACTTTTTTGATTTGCCTAGAGATATTTTAATGAAAGATTAAAATGAATGAAAAATCTTCTCCGGGTTAGTCATGGATGATAAGTAAATATTATCATAGTTACAAAAAAAAAGTATTTTATAGAAGACAAAAACCTACGACAGCATTGGTCCTTAGCTCAATGTCTTTGGGAATTGAAATGGAGCTCCAAGACCAGACAAGGTTCTAAAAAGTATAAGGGGGCATGGCCCTGGGTTAGTCCCTTCCTAGTTCCGTCATTGATTGTTCCTAGTTGGTATAATCTATCAATTTATAATGATAAACGACTTATATATAGAAATTTGTTTCAACAAATAAATGAGTAATTAGATTGTATTTCAGTTGTATTTGACTAAAACACATCTCATTCACCTACAAATTACGGTAGTTAGAACCATTGTTTGTAGCCTGAGAGACATGAATTAGGAAAGCGAGCTTATGAATACCATCTCTATAAGAATTTAGAAGCAAAAGAAGAAGAACTAATGCTTCGTTTGATACGATTAAAAAAATAACATGATAGAAAGTTGGAAGGATGAAAAGTTAGAGTAATAGATAAAACATCATATTTGATAAGGAGGAAAAATAGGAATGATGAAAAAGTAGATAAATTAACTTTTCTTTCAACTTACCAAAATCAATCCCTCTAAAATTAGGAGGAAAAGTTGACGTAAAGTTAATTATATGTGTTGAAATGTATATTATTTGTCTATATATATTTTGATGTATACATATATCATATTTATCAATTGCATATTATGCATACATTAATTTCATATATAGATATAATGTTAAAATATGTATTTATATTTTTTAAAAATTTGAAATTAAAAAATAAAAAAAAAACTTTTTCCATCTTATCAAATACAAAAAAAAAAAACCATTCCTTTATACTTTCCATCTCTCTTACCAAATAAAAGGAGGGAAGAAAAATAATATTTTAAACTTGAGGAGTCTAAGTGTTAAACTAGACTTCAAGGGATTTAGGTGTAATTTATTATATTGATGGTAGGGCCTAAGTGTTACGTACATACAAATTTTAGGAGGTCTGTGTGTAATATGTCAAATATCAAATGTTTAATTGATTAAGTGATAAATCTCATAGGGTTTGAGTGTAATTGTTTCCTTACAAATTACACCTGCAACACATGACGTGGTTTTTGACAAAATGAGTAATATAAGTTAACGGTAGAGTCACATTATGGAAATTTTAAAATATTTAGTGTACAATATACAAAATTTAATATTTAAAGGTGATGATACCTAAAGAAAATTTTAAGTTTGAGCACGGGAGGTGAGGTTAAAAAGGGCGCTCAGCTAGGAATTCTCGAGCTCAACAATCCAGACCTGGGGCTCCCTCGACTTGCACCCCAAAGAAAATGCATGGAAGACAGCTGGCAACCACTACGCGTCTCCTCAACGGCAAAATGCACTAGTCTAGGCACAAGATCGTTAACCACCACAACCATTGCCTAGAATCAAGCAAGACATCGCAAATGAAAGGTGAAGATCTCGCCATAGACCCCTTAGAATTAGGGACTAGATTATAAATACTGCACAAAGCCCTCATTATGGGGCAAGAAAACCTATCTGAACGAAAGAGACTTTGTAACCTACTCCTATCTTGAATAAAAGCTTCAGAAGCAAGAGACTTCTTTAAAAAGTGGACTAGCCGAGCTCACGAGCCGGTGAACCACTATAATTCTTCAGTGTGATCTCTACCTTCTAACACCCAAAAATTTACTCATTTAGAATCACTAGAGCCTCGTAGCTCAGTTATAGCTGTCAATCATACATAATCCTTTCAATCACATTTAGAGCACCATCAGTTTGGCATCGTCTGTAGGAGTGACTGTTCCTATTAATACGCTAATTTCTTTCAGTAATTGATGGTCTCTAGACACAACATGAGCAAAAATCAAATGAATCCCCTGCGAATGCAAAAATAACAAGAGGCCACTAGCGAAAGACAACAGGAGAATCTCTAGGACTTCCTTCCCATTGTAGAGACCAGTCCTCCCATGGCGAATCCTCCTTTGAATAACGAATTGAAAGTTCTTCGTATAGTCAACCAGCACCTACTTTAATAGAACGAATAGCTCTTGAAGCTCCTGCAAGGTCCTCAACAAACACGACTAACCTAGGGTGATTTCTCGCAAAGAGAGCATCAACATCTCGATTCCCTCAGGGAGGTTAACGAAGGGGGTGAGAATAGTCAAGCCATGAGACATGCTCCTCATCCATCTCCCAAGAATAGTGACAACAAGGAAGTGTAGAGTCAGAATGATGGAATTGAGAAAAATAATTTTCTCCCTTTCCAACAGGAGAAAAGGGGATAGTATTGGGAGCAACGCTTCAAGGACATCTAACAAGAGCTCAGCTACATGAAGGAAGCTGTGAGGGGTAAGACCCCAGTAACAATGGACGCCCTGGTGTAGCAGACTGAATCCCTATTTACCGCTGATGTGTTGCATTTTCCACTCCCCCTAAAATTCAGAATGCCCCAAATAGATGCCTTTGATAGGACAAAAGATCACATGGATCACCTCAATACTTACAAGAACCAAATGGAGTTGCATGGATATCAAGACCTTGTACAATGTCGGGCCTTTGCCATCACGCTGAAGGGTTTAGCCCGGGCGTGGTTCAATAGGTTGATCCTGGCTTCAATCTCTTCTTTTAAGGAACTCTCCATATCATTTATGTCCAACTTCATAAAGGATCGGACCTACCAAAAGCCGAGCTACCACCTGTTGAATGTAAAACAGGGACCCAAAAATAATCTACAATCTTATGATGTCCAAAGATTCAATTCAAAATCCCTGAAGGTAGATGTTCCAAACGAGAAATTCACCATCACTGTTTTCATCGTTGGGTTAGGAATACAGTCAAAGGACTTGATGTTCTCCATATCAAAGAATCCACAAGCAAGTATGGCCGAAGTGATAGCCAAGGTAGAAAAATATATTAATGGTGATGAAGCCCTCCTTTTTAAGGTAGGGAACTCATCCTCACAGAAGAAAAAAGGGAATGAAGAAAAGAAAAGGTATCGAAGTCCTAGAAAAGAAGAGGACGAGATAGGTCTCTAAGAAGAGATAGTGATCATTCCCCCAAAAAAAGAGGGGACATCAGAGATCGTCTGGGTCCTTCACAGCCAGAATTGCAGCTGAGGTATGCACCTCGACAGTTCACCCCTCCCACAGCTACAATATCCCAAATCTTGTATGAGGTTCAAAATAAGAAATTCCTAAGATAGCTGCCCCGAATTAAGGCAGACCCAGTAAAAAGAGATGCGACTAAGTATTATGAGTACCATAGAGACCACGAGCACCTCACAGATGATTGCATCTAGTTAAAGAAGGAACATGAGTTTCTAATTTAGCAAGAATAGTTGCGTCGCTTTGTGGCACATGACAATCAAAATCGAGCTCTACCCCCACCTCCAACATCTCAGCTGCAGGTCCCTGCACAACATCAGCAACCTCTAGGTGAGATCAAGCTGATATTTAGAGGATTCGCAGGAGGTAGAGAGTCCAGCTTAGCTAGGAAGGCTCACCTGCGCAGAATCAAAACTGACAAGACACTGGAAGTGCATACTATGTCCAAGGCACCATTGCTAAACACGGCGATCACTTTCTCAGATTTAGACTTGAAAGGCTACTAGCATCCCTATGATAACTGTGAAACCCGGGAAAAAATTTAATTTTTTCTTAAAAAGGGTAAAATGGTCATTTGTCATTACAGTGCAGGTTAAAAAAAATTGATATTTTTCTAGACCTCGGATGATGAAACGAACCTCACCGTTGAATTCATCTCGCGAAATCTAGTTACCTAGATAAATTTCGTCGAATTCTGAGATAATCAAATTTTTCACATTTTTCGAGGTGACGGGTGTCCGGTGATCCCTAAAAACGAAATTTTTATAAAAAAATTTTGAAATTTAAAAAAATATTTTAAATAAATTTTATATAAAATATTTTTAGTTTAAATTGGTACGAAATTTAATCATTTCGGGGCGAAAATGGACCCGGACAAAGGGGGACACGTGGTGCGACTCGGGCCAAGACTTGAAAATTATAAATAGGGCTAAATATCTGATATTTCAGCAGAAATATCTCTGATATTCAGCTGGTTTCAGACTTTGGAGGAAGAGAAGAGAGAAAGAGAGTTTTCAAGTTTTTCTTCCGTCGATCCGCTAGGCTACGTCGGTCGGAATTGCTTGAACCAAGAATTAAAGTTGGTCTACGTGACGAGAGCTACGTGTGGGTACCAGAAATGAAGGATTTCACTGAAGGTCTAAAGGGGAGATTTTGGGAAAATTAAGTCTTGGTGGATATTTTCTGAGCTCAAACCGAAAGGAAGAAGAAGGAGTGGTGCTGTTAATCCTAGACAGTAGGTGAGTTTCTTATTCATTTCATAAGCTACGATTATTTAATAATTCTGGGATTTTTAGGTTATAATGTTGACTGAAAAATGATTCATTTGGTTTTGGTGTCAAGTAAAATGGAGATAAATACGAGTTTTGGTGATTTTTGAAAGTTAGCCCCAGCCTATAGAAACTGATCTAGAAAATCTGGACAACATGTAGTTTCGTAATTGGTTTTATGAGTTAGAGTTTGTTTATGAATCTTAAACTTTGAGCGTTTGACATAGATTCATAAAGGGTTATTTTGGCTTTGGTTTCATGCCAAAAGGATGAAAACTCTATTTTTGGTGAATTTCTAAAAATGATTATGACCTGCTGGAACCTGAAAATTCTATAACTTACACTTAGTTTAGGAGTTACCTGGAACAGGTATTTAGTGTTCAAAAATAGTGATTTTTGGTGAAAGATAATTCCTATGAGTCTATGTTCATCTCCCACATATTTTGTTAGAATTGGATTTTAATAACTAGAGTTAGAGTTGTTTTAACTCATGTAGGTTACCTGCAGAATGTTCAAAAATGCTAAACGTCTACGCTTAGTTGGAAAAGAACCCTACATGTGACATTAAAACTGAACAAGAGATGAAGTGTTCTTGAGGCTTTCTACACTCATTTTTCACTTCTATTAAGGTAGGGATTCTCCTACTTTGGTTCATTCATATTTAAAATGTTATATGTATTGTGTAGGATTTCTTCTATTTGGGTCGATTCTTAATCTAGAATGCCCATATGAAATGGTTAGTAGTATAAAATGTTTTATAACTTACCTATAGTCATGGAAATGGTGAATTAAGTATGGAAAAAGTTCTAGTTAAATTTGTTATGTATGAGTTCTGTAAATAATTCCTTGATACTTGATGATATTTGATGTGTGTGGGGGCAATATTGTATGCTTACATGATTGTTGCCTAGAAGGTGTTTGCTAAAATGCCTAAGTGTGAATTAAGGTTGTTATGACATGATAATGTATAGCATGCTTATAGAATGTGTTGTTTATATATAATGACATTGTAATGATTCATGGAATTTATATGCTTATGATATGAATTACCATGAGATTGTATATATGTAGTTGATCTAGCTCATTGGGCAACATTGCACATTGGGCATGACATAGTATCACATTCAAGGGCTATATGCATGAGTGTGGGTGTATGGTTGCATGGAGTGATCAACACCAACATTGGTGCTTGATGGAGGACTTAGAAAAGTGGGATGGAACGTCATACGGAGTCGCACGGTGACATGCATAAGAAAACTTGTGTCGGGTATAGCAAGTAGGGCTAGACACTTCCTCGGGTGAAAAACCCGGCCACTTGGTTCATACACTAACCGGCGGTGAAACTCCAGAAAAGTGTAACGGCGTACGGAGCCGGAAGTGCGATTCCTAAATCCGATACCCAATAAAGGCACATGATTTTGATATATAAATTATTCATTTGATGGGAAACATCCAAGAATGAATTGGTTTTATGACATATGGTTGATTTCAAAATGATCTTTGGATGTGTTTCATCAAAGACGTTTGTTTTACACGTAAGTGTCGCATTATGTTGTGGGAGTCGGTGTGGGCTCGGGATAGCATGCATGAGTGAGTTTCATCTCATTACTTGGCATGACATCATGATTTTCTAACATTGTATTGTATGTTATTGTTGGAGGGAATACTTGTTGTGAAATGTTGCATGTATACATTGCATATGCATTTGAGGTGATGAGTAGCCTCTGTAGGGATTATTCTACTGGGCATTGGCTCACCCTATATGGGAAACATTTCAGGTGTGGGTCAGCTCACAATCAGGGTCACATGGTTGAAGAAAAGCCGACTTGTAGCTTCCAATCCATTTTTTTTGTAAAAGTAGATTTGTAATTAAATTTTGGCATGTAATGTGTAAAGGAATTACAATAGAGTCTATATGGACTGTTTTAATATAACATTGCATATTTTGATATAAATATGATAATTGGACCCGGTGTGATCAAGTTTTACTTATAAATGGACCCTGTGTAGTTATAGTATTATATTGGACCTCGGATGGGTCATGTAAATGTTGATTGCACAGATTGTATTTTTGGGGTAGAACTTCCCGTGCAAAGGAGACTTTGCCCGGATTTCGTTAAATTATGGATCCCGGTAAATGGGACACAACGATGCGATATCGAGTTATTCGGTATCCACAGGTATTCCGTGGTTTGATGAAAAATTAACAGACTCCATGATTTTGGGGTGTCACAATAACCCCCTGGTGGTAAGAGCCATCGTTGCTAATAGAATCGTTCATAGAGTCCTGATTGATAACGGGAGCTCTACTGATATCATTTTCGCATCTGTTTTCGACAAGATGGATATTGGCACAGACAAGCTCAAGTCAGTAAATGCCCACCTATTAGGGTTCTCAAGAGAAAGAATGTTACCTCTGGGGTCAATCCAGCTCGTGCTCACTATGGGAGATCCCCCCTACCAAACCACCACCACTGTAAGGTTCCTAGTGGTCAATGTGCCTTCAGCATACAATATCCTGCTAGGAAGGCCTTCCCTCAACGCCATGAGGGCCATCCCCTCAGCCTACCACCTAGTCATGAAGTTCCCTATGAAAAACAGAGTTGGAGTGGTCAGAGGAGACTAGCATGTAGCGCAGGAGTGCTACATGGCATCTATAAAAAAGAAAGAAATTGAAAATATCTAGTTGGACAAGCTCAACATGAAAGATGAGCTGGAAACTAGACCAATGTCATCAGAAGAGCTGGAGCCCATTCAACTTGATGAGGAGCCAGAGCATCTTTTTTACGTAGGGTCTAAACTGAGCAGGGAAATTAAAGATCATCTGATCCAATTCCTGAAAAGGAATATGAAAGTATTTGCCTAGAAACAAGAAGATATGAAAAGGATTGATCCCTCAGTCATCACATACAAGCTCAGTGTAAATCTTGCCAGTAAACCCATCAAATAGAAACGAAGAAGTTTTGCCCCAGAATGCCAAAAGGCAATCAATAAGGAAGTCAGCAAGCTTCTCCAAGCAAAAGCTATCAGGGAAGTGAATTACCCGACCTGGCTATCAAACATGGTCCTCGTCAAGAAGACCAATGGCAAGTGGCGACTCTGCATCACTTTACTGACCTCAACAGAGCTTGTCCCAAAGACAATTTCCTCTTGCCACAAATGGACTTGATTGTGGAAGCCACAGCGGGGCATGAGCTCTTTAGCTTCATGGACGCCTTCTCTGGCTACAACCAAATCAGAATGTACCCCAGGGACCAAGAGAAGACCTCTTTCATTACTGAGCAAGGGATAAACGACTACCAGGTCATACCTTTTGGATTGAAGAATGCTAGGGCCACTTACCAATACTTAGTAAATCGAATATTCCAACAGCAATTTGAAATGTCAATGGAGGTCTACATCGATGACATGCTAGTAAAATTATTGAAAGCTGAGCTTCACATAGGACACCTTGAAGAATCGTTCCAGGTCCTTAAGGAGTATTAGATGAAGCTCAACCCCCGCCAAATGCGTCTTTGGGGTCTCTACAGAAAAATTCTTGGGTTTCATAGTCAACAGCAAAGGAATCGAGGCTAACCCAAAAAAAGTTAGAGCAGTGATAAACATGTAGCCACCTTCCAACATAAAGGAGGTCCAGCGCTTAACAGGAAGACTAGCAACTTTGAGCCGTTTTGTGTCAAAGTCAAGTGACAAGTGTCAACCTTTCTTTCAAATCCTAAATAATGCATTCCAGTGGGACACCCAGTGTGAAGAAGCATTCAAGGCTCTAAAAGATTATATGTGCTCATCCCCAATATTGGTAAGTCCTCTAGAGGAAGAAATACTCACCTTCTACCTCGCTATCTCAAACTTCTCTACCAGCGCCGCACTTGTAAGAGAGCGAAACAGAGCTCCGCAACCAGTTTATTACTATAGTAGAGCTCTAAGGGGGCAAAGGAGAAATACCTAAAAATTGAGAAACTTGTCTTAGCTCTGGTCACAACTGCAAGAAGCTTAGACCATACTTTCAGGCTCACGCCATTGCATAAACTATAGTCTTCAGGGAGGTTGGTCAAATGGGGCATAGAGCTCAGTGAGTTTGATATCAGGTATAAACCAACAGTAGCAATCAAAAGGCAGATTCTGGCAGATTTTATCGCAGAATTCACTATAGAAACCCCTATGGATGTAACACAACTGGTACCTAACCACTTTACGTAGAAGCTTTCAGTAGATGGGGCTGCTAATGCTCAAGGAAGCGGAGCTGGTTTAATTCTAACCTCCCTAGATGGGATAAATATCAAGTAAGCCCACAAGTTTGGGTTTAAGGCCTCAAACAATGAAGTAGCGTATGAAGCTGTCATCGCTAGACTTAATCTAGCTCATTCGATGGAGGTAGAATAGTTTGAAATTTGCAGTGACTCCCAACTCGTGGTGAAACAGATAGAGAAAATTTATAAGGCCAAGGGAGAAAAGATGATCCTTTACCTTAAAAAGGTGTAAGAGGTTTTAAAATTAAGCATGTCCCCAGAATCGAGAATTCACGAGCAGACACTTTGGCAAGGCTAGCTACAGGCTCTCAGAAAAACCAAGATAGGTTGATACCAATGGAATACCTAGCAGAACCCTTTGTAAGCATTGAGGATAAAGAAATGCTCCTTGTATTGGCCCCACCGAGCTGGATAGACCCAATCAGAGAATATCTTCAGAGGGAAACCTTGCCAGAAGACCCCAAGGAGGCTACAAAGCTAAGGGCAAGGTCTACCAAATTCTCAATACTACAAAAGAGCCTGTATGAATGAGGTTTTTCGACACCTTTCCTTAAATGTGTAGAAGACGAGCACGCTAACTACATACTCAAAGAAATTCACGAATGAGTTTGTGGTAATTACATCGAAGCTCGAGCTCTAGCAAGAAAGACACTAAAGCAGGGATACTTTTGGCCCACTATGCTCAAAAACACCACAGATTTGGTCAAAAGATGTAATGTCTACTAGGTACACGCCAACGTCCCCCATTGTCCACTAGAGCTCTTAACCTCGGTGGTGAGTCCTTGGTCATTCCAGTAGTAAGGCCTAGACATACTTGGGCCCCTTCCCACTAGTGTTGGGTAGTATAAGTTCGCCATCATTGGAGTGGATTACTTCACCAAATGGGCAGAGGTGAAGCCCTTAGTGACAATAACAAAGCAGAAGGTTCAAAAATTCACATAGAAATCAACAATCTGCAAGTTTGGGGTCCCCAAAGCATTCGTCTCCTACAATGGGATTCAATTCAACAACCCTAAATTCAAGAAGTTTTGTGCTAAGCTAGGAATAAAGAATTATTTCTCAGCTCCAGCTCATCCACGATCCAACGGACAAGCAGAGATCACCATCCGAATCATAAAGGCAGCCCTGGAGACCAAGCTAGAAGCTCTGAAAGGAAAATGGGTAGAACACGTCCCTGAAGTGTTGTGGGCTTATAGAACAACTACCAGATTAGTGACTCAAGAGACACCATTCACTTTGGCCTTCGAAACCAAAGCTGTGGCGCCTGTGGAAGTTGGAGTGCCATCCCCCATAACTAAATTCTCAGAATCCAAGCACAACGACAAGTCACTTTTGCTGAATCTTGATCTCTTGGATGAAAAAAGAGACAAAGTTCTACATTGCATCAAGAGTTACCAGAGAAAGACAACAAGATACTAAAATAGAAAGGTCAGACGTAGGAGTTTTAGCGTAGGAGATCTAGTACTTAGATAGCGCCTTCCCACAAGAAAGAACCCCTTCATGAAAAGTTGAGTCCTAACTAGGAAGGTCCTTACATCATCTTAAGGGTGGTCACACCTGGAAACTACGAATTGCAAACAGAGGAGGAAAAAATCCTACCTCACTCTTGGAACGCAAAGCATCTGAAAAGATTTTTTCAGTGAGTTTCCTTTGTAAGAAAAACTATCTTCAATAAAACAACAAGTTTTTGACTCATCCTGTTGTGATTCCAGTGAGTAGCTAAAAAGCTAAAGATGAGCTCTTCAGCTCATAAACAAAAGATGAGCTCTTCAACTTATAAATAAAGATGAGTTCTTTAGTTCATAAACAAGCAATAAGCTCTTTATCTCATAAACAAGTGATGTGCTCTTCAGCTCATAAATAAATGACGAGTTCTCCAGCTCATAAGTAAATGTAGAGCTCTTCAACTCATAAACAACAGATGAGCCCTTCAACTAATAAATAAAAGATGAGCTCTTTATCACATAAACAAAAGATGAGCTCGTCAGCTCATAAACATAAGATGAGTCATTCAGCTCATAAATAAACGATGAGTTCTTCAGCTCATAAATACAAGAGCTAGCGATGAGCTCTTTAGCTCATAAGTAAATGATGAGCTCTCTAGCTCATAAATAAACGTGGAGCTCTACTGCTCATAAGTCCGAAAAAATTGAAGGAAAATTTCAAGAAAATAAGCAAAGCAGAAAGACAAAGTTTCTCATTCATCAATGCATGGTGAGGTACAAGAAAAGGAAGAAAAAATAAGGAAAATCCTAAGCCCCCCTGAGTCAACTCTTCAGCTTAGCGACCTCTTCTACCAAGGAGGCATTCACTGCCTACATGCGTGCATTTTCTTCCCTAGTTCATCTCCCTCTTTCTCTGTCTTGGTAAGCTTCTTGGAAAGCCTCATCCCAGTAGAAAAAAACAAAAACGGCACCAAAGGAAGAGCCAGATGACTGAGAAGAAGAGTCACACCTCTTACACTTCTAGAAGACGTTGCAGCATCCCTGTCTTCATCCGACTCGGTAGGGGAAGACTCATGAGAAATAGGGAAGGAGGCAAATTCAAAGGCAACAGCTGCAACACTGAACAGAGAGAGGTTCTCTGGCGTGACAAGCTCTGAAAAGGAGACTGGCTCAACATGAGCCACTTGATTGACCCTCAGCAGCTCTACTAGGGTCAAGCTGGCGCACTGCACAACAATGAAAGTATTATAAGAAGCTAATCACCATAAATCTAGCAAAAAAAATTCCTGAACCTCTACCTTTTATAAGAAAAATTCTCCCAGGAACGAGGAACCCTATACTCCGCACAGCGTTGTTCAACGGACCTCCAAGAATCTCTAGAGGCAAAGAAAAAGCGTTGGGCCCACCCTTCAGGAGAGAAGGGAATTTCAAGGACCCACGGAGGGTTGAAGAAATGCCTCCATCTAAAGCAGCTGAAATAAGGGAGCTCGTCCTCTTTGAGCTCATAGAAGTAGAGGAACTTGGCAATAATGGGAAACTCGTCGTTGCCTTGCAGGCGCTAGAAAAGGAAAAAAAAAACTAATTATAGTGCCCCATCCTCGAGGAGAGAGGTGAGAAGGGCACAATCCATAGTAGGCAAGAATCCACCTAATGGAAGGGTGGATAGGGAGACAAAGGCCCATCTCAAAGACGCCTTCAAAAAAAAAAAAATCTCCCCCTGAGAAAGGAAGTTGCAGAGCTCATCAAGGCTTGGGACTCGCAGAGGCAAGTCCACAGAAGGAAAAAATCGCCTCTTAATCCCATCCAAATTTGAGGATGTTATCACTGATGGAACCAAGTATTTGGAGAGTGCCACCACTCCAATCGATCCCAATAGAGGGCTTTTCTTGAAAAGAGGAGAGGGAGAGGCAACCATTGGAAATCACAAGAAAAATAGGGAACGCAAAGATAAAGAAAATCCTAAGAACGTGAACCCAAGAATGACACACAAGGAGAAATCCCGAAAACTTGAAAGATAATCGAAAAATCCCTAGTCTCGTGTGCAATGGAAGTCTAAAGTTTAAGGAAACTTCAAGAAATTT
>CAUOFW020001912.1:0-64445 GCA_963454935.2 Ilex paraguariensis
CAAATATGTGCCATTGATTATCAGGAGACTTTTCCTCCAGTGATAAAGATGAACTTCATACATGCTCTTCTATCTTGTACAGCTAATTTGAGATGGAGTTTGCAATAGTTAGATGGGAAGAATGTCTTTCATCATGGAGACTTAGAAGAGGAGATGTATATAGAGATTCCACCTGGTTTTTCATCTCAGGTAATTGAAGGAAATGTGTGTAAGTTGAAGAAGTCATTTTATGGGTTATAGCAATCTCCAAGAGCCTAGTTTGATAGGTTTCTCAAAGTTAGGTTTAAATTTGAATATATAATCACAGTCATGGTGATCATACTATTTTCATTTGACGTGTAGATGACAAAATAACGGGTCTCACTATATATGTAGATGACATAGTGATACCTGGGAATGATGTGCATGAAATCACCAAATTGAAAGTGCGGCTGGCTAAAAAGTTTGAAATCAAAGACTTGAGTTTATTGAGATATTTTCTTGGGATTGAGATTGCCAGCTCAACAATCGCACTTAAGGTTTAAAACTAAATACTTTAAACACTTAATGAATTAAACTCATTTGAAAACCTAAATCTCATACCACTTAATATTTTAAGCACTTTTTAAAAATAGGTTAAAATTTTAAGTTACAAGCCACATACTTTTCACTTAATGTTAAAAGCGTTAGTCAATAAAATTTTATCAATTTTTTATAATGGACAAATATATCCTCAATGCATTTTATACTCTTAACTTTTCAATATTCATCACCATTGCTACCACCACCACCGCTGTCATCATTACCGTAGCCACCACTACCATTATGTCACCATTGCCATTGTGCCGCCGTTACAACCACTACCATTGTGTTGCCGTCACCACCACTATTTTGTTGCCGCTACCACAACCATTATGTCACCGCCACAACCATTACCATTGTGCCACTGTTACCGCCACCATTACTATTGTATCACTGTCACCAGACTCACCACCATATTGTGCACCCGTTGCCACCACCACTATTGTCGTCGCCAACACCACCACTATTTTGCCACCGCCATCACCCCTATCACACTATCCCAATGCCACCATTGTGTTACCGTCACCACCACTACCACCATTGTGTTAGTGTCGCCACCACCACGACCACCTCCACCATTGTGATGGTAGTTGTAAGAATAAGGTAGTTGCAGAGAGATGGTTAAACAGAAGGGCAAAATTAAAATAATAATTTTTAAACTTTAGTTCCTTTTATTTTGTCAAACAATTTGATTCAATTCAATACTTAAATATCAGTTGATATCAAATAGTTTACGAATTAAAAAATTCTGCATTCAACACTTAAAATTCAGTATTTAGTTTTCAGTTTTATCAACACCACCTTACAGATTCTCTTATTGAAGTCAACCATTGGTTAGTGGTGTTGGTGATGTTGTGGTTAATGAGAGGTACCAGAGACAAGTGGGGAGATTGACATATCTTTCTCATACTCGGTCGGCTATTACTTATGCAGTGGGAGTTATAAGTCAATTCATGCATGATTCTTGAGTCCCTCATCTTAAAGATGTTTATTGTGTTTTGAGGTATCTCAAGTCAATCACAGGGAAAGAGATCTTATTCTCTATTAATGGTTATTTGAAACTGAAAGCATTCACTAATACAGATTGGGCAGGGTCAGTGAATGATAGAAGATCCACTTTAGGCTACTGCACCTTGATATGAGGAAACATTGCCACATGACAAAGTAAAAAGCCAGTAGTGGTAGCCAAGTCTAGTGCATTGGCTGAATACAGAGCAATGATCCCTAGAGTTTGTGAGTTTATGTGGCTCCAAATTTTGTTGAGTGAGCTCGGAATTCATGATGATGAGCTTATGAGATTGTACTATAATAATAAGGCAACTATCAACATTGCTCACAACCTTGTTCAATATGATAGAATTAAACCTATTGAATTGACCAACACTTCATCAAAGAGAAGCTAAACAAATGTTTGATTTACATGCCTTTTGTAAAATAAAAAAATCAGTTGACTGATGTTTTCACAAAAAGGGCTTAATATCAAGCTTTTTCATCCTATTGTTTTCAAGTTGGGCATGAGAGATATTTATGTATCAACTTGAGGGTGAATTTTCTGTTATGTTATATTTAGATGTGTAACCTTTAAAAGTAATTTTGGTACTTTGTGGTCATATATATATTGAGGTGTAGTTGTGTTAACCCTAACACACTACTCTTTTTCTCCTAATCTCTTTTTTCTTTTTCTTCTTCTTTTTATTCTCTTCCTAACCCTAATTACATCACATTCTAACCGGGATAAAATCCCCAGTTGATCTACATCGAGGGATGGGGGGAAAATACCCAGTAAATCGATCAAAACAGTGTTTTGAAACCCGAATTGGCCCGAAGGGTGACCAGAAAAGCCGTTGAATCGGATCCTAATGCTGGCCAGTTTAGTGTTTAGATTGTTTGAGCATAAAACCTGGATAAAACCCATTGAATTGGACTTTTTGTGGCTCAACCGTTCAAACGAGACAGTTATAACTATTCCGACCAGTTCAATTAAAGTCTTATAAAATCAGATTTATTTGACCATTTTTACCCTAATTCACTGATCAGATTTATGTGTCTCAGCAAAACAACCTCTCTCTTTGCTTGTCTCTCTTGCAGAAGTCTCGATCATCTTAGTAATCAGCGATCACATCGACTAATCCAGGTTTGAAATCATCTGACTCTCATTCTGTCACTCTCATTTCTCTGCATTCTCAATCCTCAACTCTACCTCTCACGAGTCTCACCACGAAGGTTGCTTATCCAATTTTAAGCCAATTTTAGTTGAATGATCATGAGGGTTGCTATTGTTTTAATTTATTTTTATGCCCTCATTGTTTTTAAATGTTTGTATATTTTTTAGTGGTGAAGTATATAGGCTTACAACGAGTGGGTGGGGTGGGTCAATAGTGGGGGTTGGGGTGCTTTCACATGGACAACACATGCTGTATTTTCAACACCATCATTTGCATATTGGTGGGTGTTTTTCGCATATCTAGCTCATCAATTTTTTTTTGTTTCTATTACGCAACAAGTGGACTATTTTTGGTTCTCTTTTTGGTAGTGTGTGTGAGCATATGATTTCATTCCTACAATGGACTCTCATGCTAAAAGTATAACTTTTGAGACTAATTCTGATTATACGTTGAAATTTGAGATTTCCAGGTATTAATGAGAGTATATGTTTCTGATACCTTGTTAGGTGTTCAAAGTTTTTCTTTTCATTTGTAGATTTGACATGTAATACATATATAGTTTTCTTTCAAATTTTATAAATTGCCTTGGAAATTTGATGCATTGGATACGTGTTTGATAATTTTTGGGTGTTTGTTTGATCTAATGTACTTGAATCATGTTATTTTTATAATTATTATATTTTTTAGCATATTTATTATCATTAATTTTTATTTTAAATTTTTTATTATATTATCGGTTCAGCCAATCACCAAACGGTTGAACTGCGACTCATTGACGTGGTCTCTTTGTCAGGTTTATGTCCGGACCGGGTTTAGAAACTATGGATCAAATTAATTGAGGTTAGCTTTGTGATTAGGGTTGGAGGCATCCAATTGCAGATTGTGTGATCCAAGCATATAATTTATGATTCTCTCCGTCTAGAAAGTTTGGTCTTGCTTGGATTCGGTTGATTTGGGGTTGTTAGAATACACGATCCAGGTTGCGGATGCACCCCGTTTGGAGTCGTGTGACTTGGATTGAGGGTCATTTGGGGTAGGATTAACTCTGGTAACATTGGGTATATCTTATTAGTACTCAATTCAGTGGGTTCAGTAAGTGCTAACTGATCCTAATATCTAGTCATAACTGAGTAGAACTTCTATATGTTTTTGTCTCCATAAAGTACATTTCGAATTTTATACTCAAGTTGATACTTCTTTGCAAAGTTAGACCGAACAAATTTCCTTGGCTGTTGTAAACTTAGCTAGATGAACACAAATGGTCTGATCAACTGAGTTGTTAATCAAAGTAATGATTTTTGCATTGTTGATATCCCAATTGTTCATCGAATTAGCATACATTTGTGCCTTAGTAATTGGAGTTTGTGTAACACTGTTAATGTAACTCCATATATCTTTACCTAATAGAATATTTTCATAATATAAGCCCGTAAGCATAGTTTTAATCTCACATTAATGGCCTGAAGAGAATCAGAGGTACCATTTGCCTTAGTTCAATAAGGTAGAATCAAATATTAATGATCAAAACACAATCCAACAAATCTGTCCAGGACAAAACCACTAGAATATTAGATTCAAGATGAGATTCAAAGCCCAACCCAGTCCAACTAGCAAATATGTAAGACAAATAGATGATTCAACAAGTCTAGGCCAAATAATCAAGCTAAAAAACAGCAACCTAATGTGTAAGCATGCTAGAAACACAATCAAACAAATTTGGAAGCAAAATCAATGGCAACCGAAGCTTGGAGGGTCAAGCTACTCTATAGGCAAACCCTAGATGTGCCAAAATCCAATCTAAAGCACCTTACACCGCTTCGAGTCCCTCAATAGCGTATCAATGGTGCTTAGTCGTACCCGATAGAAAAGATAAGAACCAAAAATTTTGGTGAAAACCCCTAGATTTTGCAGATCGAAGAAATTCAACATATTTTCCTAAATTTTTTTCAAAAAAGCGAAACATCTAGTAGCTGAACTCAAAGTCGAAAACGAAGCACACCATTGAGCAACCCATGAAGAGTCAATCCAGACAATAGTCTCCATTGTCGCAAATTGATGATTTCATGATGACGTTGGCCTCTCTTTACCAAAAAATTATTCCCTGCTTACTCTTGTGATGTCTTGTTTTTATTTAGGGATCGACACGCTTTAATTCCATATAAACATTGATCAAAGAGATAAGGAAAGAAGATAAAAAAAGGGAATATTATTACGACACACCAAGTCTGTGCAATCAACGTAACCTAAGATATACAATTGAGACCCTCATTAAGTAGGACAACATAAAACAAATTATATGAATAAACTACTCATAATACTTGTTAAGAGGGTTTGTATCTCACATCAAATAATTAGAACTAGTGAACTACCAAGTTAATACTTTCAAGTGGGGCAAAATCCAAAATAATGCCAACAATCTTAAGTGGAGAAGAATCCGAAACAAAATCAACACTCTCAAGTGCGGCAGAATCTAGAACAAAGTCAACAATTTTATATGAAGAAGAATCCAAACAATGCCATTATGACTCAGAATAGTAGACACAAAACAATCACCAGTCTTGCATAGGAACTAATTGAATGGAATTTTTCTCAAGTTCAATAATCGGTGATGATTCAACTTTTGGCTCAAATGGGATAAGAAACATGATAAGATCAAAAATAATCTCATCACTAGTATCAATGTTCAAACGATTAAAAATATATTCTAAAGGATGGAAAGCATGAGAATCCAATGGAACAAAAATATGACTATCATTATGCGGGTGTCAGACATTAGGTGAAACTAGTGACGTGTCCTTATTATCTTCCATTTGCTGATTTGCAAGTTAAGTGAAAAAGTTGAGTTGTGAATTTAGACAATTGGTATTTCATCCTTTTACACTCATCGAATTGGCCAAGTGAATTTTGTTATTGGCCACTCCAATTTCAAAGGTCTCAACCTTTTTCTCCAGGACAACTTGGACTTTTGAATAATCACTAATGGCATTACGAATAGATCTAGATTGACCTTGATGGTAACTTTGGCAGGCATGACGTTGGTAACTGTTATGTGACCTAAGTGTCCTAGAGTACACTATTCTAGATAATCCTCATAACAAAACTCAGAGTTGCTATGAACTTTATGATGACCCTGAGAAACTCTAGGAGTGAAATAGGTATAGTGGTGACGTTATATTGACTCTTGAAAGATGAGAATGATATAAGAACAAGTTCAAGAATGCCAGATATGGTGGGTGAGAAGGATGTCAAGGTTGAAAACTGAGTTTTGCTCCAGTGAAGTTGTGGATGGAAAAGGCCAAAGTTCTGGAGCTATGGATACTTGGATGATGGCAGTAGTAAGCAGCAACTGATAACTTTCTTTGACAGTGGCAGTGTTGGATTGAATTTAGGCTCGGATAGCAATTGATGTAGTTCGTAGTAGCTTAAGAAGGAAAACAATTATGGGATGAAAAATAGAAGGAGAAAGGGATGAGCAGTGAAGAATAAATGTGATGAGAAGGGAAGAAGGGGTTGAGAAATAGAACTAGGGCAAATACAGTCTCAATAATATTCAATCACTCTAGCCTCCAAAACAAGAAGTTCGCTTCCTTAGATATGTAACGCCCCAAAACACACCCTGGACGACATTACATTCTAAAACCATTCATATCATGAGAGTACTAATATAATCCCTTAAGAAACAAGACTTCATTTGTTATCCACGAATATTTACAACATTATCCAAAAGAATAAGTCCAAGTCATGGCTGTTACATCTCAAAAATTAATTAAAGAAGCGCAGCGGAATAAACAAAAGAAGCTAGACTACACAATGTTCCAAAAGAATGTCCTAGTCTAGTACAAAAGGAAAGGAGGTCGCTCTATGCGTCCACCTCGGGATCCACACTCCCGTCTAGTGGAGTCTCCCAAGTAGCGGGCTCCTTGACCCTTACGTCCTCCTCCTCAAGCGGGTAATCTGAAAAATGTTAGCGATAGGGGGTGAGCACGAAGCTTTGTAAAAAAATTCTCTCAAACCCATACAAGAAACCTCTTGAAACCTCTCACCAATCACTACATTATTTCCCAAGCATCCTTACTGGGAACCTCTTGGGAAGGGGTGAACATCTTTACAAGGAACCTCTCACTCATGTGCATCACAAACAACTCAACCAAGCATACAATTCCCACATTTATCTCAATTTACAAGCATCTATCCAAAATTCTCAAAATATATCATATAACAATTCCACAACCAACTAAGAAAATACATGAGATCACAATAACATTATTTTTCTACCCAACACAAAGCACTAAGATTTCGAAATCCACACTAAGGTTTCGAAATCCATAATAAAAAAAACATTTAGGAAGGAAAAACATCACTTTCCAAAAATTAGGGTTTTAAAACTAGAAAGGAGATTTCATGGGTATTAAACCCTACTTTGTTCAAAATATGTAATCCTTGCAAAAAGCCTAAGAGAGGATGATTCCATAGCATATATATACCATTGATAGTCAAAATATACATATATAAATACCCTAGCCTCAATGTAAGTGAATGAGAGAAAACCTCTATCTTGAATCCTTAGCTTTGGAGTGAAAAATAAGAATATTTGATCTTGAATCACCCTTGAATTTCTTTTTTTCCCTTCCTTTCTTCTTCTCTAATGCCCTCTAGGGTTTCAAGAGGTGTGGGGGTGTGAGGGGAGTGAAGGAAATGAGAGTAAATGAGTTTAAAACATAGTAGCCCCGAAAAATACTGTTCACAGACTGTTTTGGATTTCTCAAAATTTACGATTTTGCCACTAAGAATCTCCAATTTGATCCATATGACTATCCTAAGGTTTGTCGACGTTCTGGATTCATTTTTAATGTTATTTTAACCTAAAAACATTTATTTTTATGATTTATCTCAAAATTCAAGTCAACGTATACCCGAAATACTAAAGTTTCTATTTTACCCAGCCGAATCGACTATTAATGAAGTTTTGCGATGTTTGCAAATAAAATATGATAAAGGGTGTTTCTTAAAGTCTTTTATACTTATTTGAAGACTAAAAGTACTCATTATTCTTATATTTTGATTTAGAATGCAAATGGAGACATTAAATGTAAAACGAAGCTAATTGGACTATTTCGACATCGTTTCGTTATCTGAACATAACTCTCTCATCCAAGCTCCGATTGAGATGATTCAAAATGTTATGGAATGATACAAAAGAGCTCTAAAACTTTTATGTTTTGAGTTTTGAGAGATATTGACTACATAATCGAGCTTGAAGTTGCAGCAATGTACTGTTCATAGCCTGTCTTCGTCCCTTTTTCATTTTCAATCCATTCCTAAGTCAACCAAATCCATCCCAAACCTCTCCAACACATATTTTTACACTAAACCTATTTAATACAAGTTCTAGGACCTAAAATTTCATATTTTCACTTATTAAAACCAAATTTCAACTATTATTTTTACTAACATTTTAAATCTCTACTTTTCCAATCTACCAAATTCAAACACACATCACTACATATATCCACATTTTTTTTTTACCACAATTATTTACTATATATCTATATACATATATAAAAGAAAATGCTGGGTGTTACAATCCACACCCTTTAAAGAAAGTTTCGTCCTCGAAACTTATCTCAAGTAGCGAACAAATATGGACATTTCTCCCGCATTTCTTGCTCCGGTTCCCATGTAGCTTCCTCCACTCCATGGTGTTGTCACAAAACATTCACCAGTCTGATAATTTTATTGCGAAACACTTTTTCCTGGGCGTCGAGAATTTCTACCGGTTGTTCTTCGTAGGTTGCTCCGTCTTGAATTTCAATCTCCTTCAAGTTCACGACTAGAGTTGCATCCGAGTGACACCTTCTCAACATGGACACGTGGAACACATCATGTACTCCGGATAGCTTAGCTGGTAGTCGAAGTTGATATACCGCCTTGCCTACTGCTTTGATTACCTCAAACGATCCGGTATATCTTAGCGCTAACATCCCCTTCTTGTCGAATCGAAACACACCTTTCTTGGGTGACACCTTGAGAAATACGTAGTCTCCCACCTTGAATTCTAAGGGTCTTCGTCTGTGGTCCGCATAGCTCTTCTGTCTACTTTGCGCCGTTCGTAGCCTCTCTTGGATGAGTTGAATCTTCTCCGCAGTTTCTCGAACAATGTCCGGTCCAAACAAACTACTCTCGCCGGCTTCTAACCAACACGTCGGTGATCGGCATGATCTTCCATACAATACTTCATACGGTGCCATGCTAATATTTTCTTGATAACTGTTGTTGTAAGCAAACTCCACCAACGGTAAGTGGTCGCTCCAACTCCTCTTGAAGTCCAACGCGCAAGCGCGTAACATATCCTCCATAATCTGTATCACCCTCTCGGATTGGCCATCCGTTTGGGGATGAAAAGCCGTATTGAAGTGTAACTCCGTCCCCATCGCTTGTTGTAGACTCTGCCAGAATCTTGCCACAAACCTAGAGTCACGATCCGACACAATCGAGAGCGAAACGCCGTGTAACCTCACTATCTCACGGATATACAGCTGGCTCAAAGTCTCGAATGTATCCGTGGTCTTCATACCCAAAAAGTGAGCGGACTTGGTGAGTCTATCCACAATGACCCACACTACATTATGCCCACGCGACATCCGTGGTAAACTTGACACGAAGTCCATGGTGATGCGATCCCACTTCCACTCTGGAATAAGCAAAGACTGTAGGACTCCTCCTGGCCTTTGATGCTCAATCTTCACCTACTGGCACACTGCACATTTTGCCACATACTTGGCCATATCTCGCTTCATTCCCCTCCACCAGTATTGACGCTTCATATCCCTATACATCTTTGTGCTACCGGGGTGGATGGCAAACTTGGAGCGATGACACTCTCCTAGTATCTTCTCCTTTAGGGATGAATCATCGCGAACACATAGCTTTTCCCCATATCTTAACTCTTCATTCTTCCAAGACCATCCTTCAATTGCCTCTCCATTCTCCAATCGGGCTCTAATCCAATCGAGTTCCGAATCCAGGCATTGTAACTCCACTACCCATCGCCGAAGCGTCGGTTGAGCTACAAGGTTGAATAGATATGGTTGATACTTCGGTCCATCCACCCATAGATCGTACTCCTTCAATGCATCAATCATTTTTCACCTATTTACCGCAAGAAAATTGATTTCACCCCGAGACTTCCTGCTAAGAGCGTCGGCAACTACATTGGCTTGCCTCGGATGGTAGTTAAGCGTGCACTCATAATCTTCCAAGTATTCAATCCACCTTCTCTGTTGGAGATTCAAGTCTTTCTGTGTGAAGATATACTTGAGGCTTTTATGGTCCGAGAATACTTGAAATTTCTCCCGTATAAATAACATCTCCACAACTTAAGAGCAAACACCACTGTAGCCAGCTCCAAGTCGTGTGTGGGATAATTCTGCTCATGCACCTTGAGTTGCCTCGAGCCATACGTCACTACCTTCCCTCCTTGCATTAGAACGCATCCTAAGCTTCGTAGTGAAACATCGGTGTAGACATCGTAGCCTTCCCCACTACTCGGAATAATGAGGATAGGTGCCGTCGTCAACTTCTTCTTCAAGGTGCGAAAAGTCAGTTCACACGCTTGAGTCCACAAAAATTTCTCCCCCTTGTAAGTCGAGTTATCGGCATCGCAAGCTTGGAGAACTCTTCCACAAACCTACGATAATAGCCGGCTAATCTCAAGAAACTCTGTACTTCCGTTATGTTCTTTGGTGGTTCCCATTTCATCACGGCCTCAATCTTTGAGGGATCAACCGCTACTCCTTGCTCAGACACAACATGGCCAAGGAACTTCATTTCCTTCATCCAAAACTCACACTTGCTCATCTTCGCATATAACTTATGTTCTCTCAATGTTTGTAGCACAATAGAGAGATGACGAGCATGTTCCTCCTGAGTCTGTGAGTAAATCAATATGTCATCAATAAACACAATGACAAATTGATCGAGGTAAGGCCGGAAGACTCAGTGCATCAAATCCATGAAGGCTGCGGTGGCATTAGTCAATCCGAACGGCATCACTGTATACTCGAAATTACCATACCGGATACGGAAAGCAGTCTTAGGAATATCCTTCTCCTTAATCCGTAGTTGATGATACCCCGTGCGAAGATTAATCTTGGAGTAATACTTCGAACCCTTCAACTAGTCAAATAAGTCATCAATTCTCGGCAACGGATACTTATTCTTCACGGTAACCCGATTCAACCTCCGGTAATCCATGCACAAGCATAGAGTCTCATCCGTTTTCTTCACAAAGAGGACCGGGGCTTCCCAAGGTGAAGTGCTTAGACGGATAAACCCAATCGCCAACAAGTGATCCAACTGCTTCCTTAGCTCCTTCAACTCCAAAGGTGCCATCCGGTAGGGAGCAATGGATATGGGTTCGGTTCCCAGATAGAGATCGATCTTGAACTCAATTTTCCTATGTGGCGGTAATTCGGGTAATTCCTCGGAAAAAACATCCAGAAACTCCGATACAGTTAACACTACATCCGTATGGATTTTATTCCTGTCATCTCCCATCAAGCTAGCTAAGAAACCCAAATGACTTCCCGATTTCGCTTTTAAGAATCTACTACCCGTAGTAGGAAATGGATGGGAAGAATCTCGGTTATTCACAAAACTGAAAATGACTCCTCTCGGCAACTGAAATATAATCCGCTTGTAGAAACAATCCATTATCGCTCGGAAAGCGGACAACAAGTTTATTTCGAAAATCACATCATACCCCTGTATCTCTAAAGCAATCAAATTCACAATCAATTCGTGCTCCCCAATGCGAAGCACGCAACCCTTGCAAACTCGGCTAGTATCTAACCGTTCTTCTGTGGACAAGCTAATATTCATAACATGCTCTAGATTCGCGAAACTCAATCCCAAATCAAGTGCATATGTCGTGCGTACAAATGAGTGTGTTGCACCGGGGTCAAATAATATTCGGGCCCAAGAATTGTAAATAAGGACGATACCTTTCACACCAACATTGGCAATGTCCTCCTTCGGCTGAGTCAAAGCAAATACTCGCCCTTGGTTGGCGCCGCCGGGGGCTTGAGCTTGTATCGGTCATTGCGGTGCAAGCCTCAGTGGTGGTGGTGGTTGGGCTGCTGGAACCTGTCTGGCGGTCTGGATAGGCCCCTAAGGTGGAAAAATTGGGCAATGCATCCGAATATGTCCCACACCTCCGCATGCAAAGCAGGATCGTTGGGTAATACCGGCTCTAGTCTGAGTGTCTCCCACTCCTCGGGCTCTGGTCTAGGTGACGGTATGGTGCTGGTCTCAGTGCCCCACTAGTGCAAGCACCCGCCTGGATCGGACCTCCTCTCGAGAAGCCTTGTCGTCGCTGGCTATCCTCTATGTCTCTCTCTTCCAGTGCAGCTTTGTCCACCAAGTTCCCAAAATCACGGATCCTGAGAGCCACCAACTTCTCTTTGATGATCGGCCTCAGACCCTGCTCGAAGCGTTTGGCCTTGTCGGCCTCATTAGATATAAATCTTGTAGCATAACGGGAGAGCTCGTCGAACCGCCTCTCATACTCAGCCACGGTCATACTACCCTGTCGTAGTGCAAAAAATTCGCCTTCATTCGGTCTCTGACCGATTCAGGAAAGTACTTATCTTGAAAAAGTTGATCGAACTCTTCCCAAGTGAGTGTATCGGTGTCCCTTCTCCTCTTTATGGCATCCCACCAACAGTCGGCCTCCCCTTCAAACAGGTAGGTCGCCAAATCAACTCTCAACTCCTCGGCAACTCCCATGCCGTCACAGATCTTCTTCACTCGGCCGATCCATCTATCTGCCTCCAAAGGATTGGAGCTCCCTTGGAAATTGGGTGGTCATTGTCTTAAGAATTTCCGAAGAGCTATCATCCTTCGGTCTCCGTTCCCATTGCCCGGTACTTGAGCGAGAGGATGAGTTCCACCATTGTGGTTGTTAATCATTTTGGTTTTGTACCAAAGTGGTGAGCTCCCTCAAGCATTGGTAAATGCCTTGCATGGCATTCGGAGGTGGTGGATTCGCTTGACCTCCACAGCCACGCCCACGTCTGCGTCCCTGTCCGTTCATCCTGCACATCAGTTCACAACTTAGTTCATGGATGTACAGGACATCCTAAATATTAGGTTAAGCTAAGGCATAGAACATGTATAAAATTTCACTCAAGGATTTGATTCACCCTAATCCTAAAGCTCTACAGGTGATTTCATAACCTACAGCTCCCATGTAAGACCTAAAGCCTAAGCTCTGATACCAATTTTGTAACGCCCCAAAACACACCCTGGACGGCATTACATTCTAAAACCATTCATATCATGAGAGCACCAATATAATCCCTTAAGAAACAAGACTTCATTTGTCATCCACGAATATTTACAACATTATCCAAAAGAATAAGTCCAAGTCATGGCTATTACATCTCAAAAATTAATTAAAGAAGCGCAGCGGAATAAACAAAAGAAGCTAGACTACACAATGTTCCAAAAGAATGTCCTACTCTAGTACAAAAGGAAAGGAGGTCGCTCTATGCGTCCACCTCGGGATCCACACTCCCGTCTAGTGGAGTCTCCCAAGTATTGGGCTCCTTGACCCTTACGTCCTCCTCCTCAAGCGGGTAATCTGAAAAATGTTAGTGATAGGGGGTGAGTACGAAGCTCTGTAAAAAAAATTCTCCCAAACCCATACAAGGTTTAGAAAAACATTTAAAACAGTCGGTCTCAATTTTAACAACATAGATACATAATTTGAAATAAAGCAGTGACATTTAAAAAGGATCTCAAGTTTATTTAAAAATATTACTTAAATGAATAAACGAGCACCACATACAAATAATAACCATTAATTGCCATAACCAATTTTCAACAATTCTTTCGGTAGGTGGCATACTTTGTGGTAACCTCCACTCCCCTTTAGGTCACCTTTGATTCTCAAGCATCTTTACCGGAACCTCTTGAAAATGGATGAGTATCCTTATATGGAACCTCTCATCAATCACTACATTATTTTTTAAGCATCCTTACCGGGAACTTCTTGGGAAGGGGTGAACATCTTTACAAGGAACCTCTCACTCATGTGCATCACAAACAACCCAACCAAACATACAATTTCAACATTTATCTCAATTTACAAGCATCTATCTAAAATTCTCAAAATATATCATATAACAATTCTACAACCAACTAAGAAAATACATGAGATCACAATAAAATTATTTTTCTACCCAACACAAAGCACTAAGGTTTCGAAATCCATAATAAAAAAAGCATTTAGGAAGGAAATACATCACTCTCCAAAAATTAGGGTTTTAAAACTAGAAAGGAGATTTCATGGGTATTAAACCCTACTTTGTTCAAAATATGTAATCCTTGCAAAAAGCCTAAGAGAGGATGATTCCATAGCATATATATACCATTGATAGTCAAAATATACATATATAAATACCCTAGCCTCAATGTAAGTGAATGAGAGAAAACCTCTACCTTGAATCCTTAGCTTTGGAGTGAAAAACAAGAATATTTGATCTTGAATCACCCTTGAATTTCTTTTTTTCCCTTCCTTTCTTCTTCTCTAATGCCCTCTAGGGTTTCAAGAGGTGTGGGGGTGTGAGGGGAGTGAAGGAAATGAGAGTAAATGAGTTTAAAACATAGCAGCCCCGAAAAATACTGTTCACAGGCTGTTTTGGATTTCTCAAATTTACGATTTTGCCACTAAGAATCTCCAATTTGATCCATATGACTACCCTAAGGTTTGTCGACGTTCCGGATTCATTTTTAATATTATTTTAACCTAAAAATATTTATTTTTATGATTTATCTCAAAATTCAAGTCAACGTACACCTGAAACACTAAAATTTTTATTTTACTCATCCGAATCGGCTATTAATGAAGTTTTGCGATGTTTGCAAATAAAATGTGATAAAGGGTGTTTCTTAAAGTCTTTTATACTTATTTGAAGCCTAAAAGTACTCATTATTCTTATATTTTGATTTAGAATGCAAATGGAGACATTAAATGCAAAACGAAGCTAATTGGACTATTTCGACATCGTTTCGTTATCTGAGCATAACTCTCTCATCCAAGCTCCGATTGAGATGATTCAAGATCCTATGGAATGATACGAAAGAGCTCTAAAACTTTCATGTTTTGAGTTTTGAGAGATATTGACTACATCAAGGTCTAAATCGAGCTTGAAGTTGCAGCAGTGCACTGTTCACAGCCTGTTTTCGTCCCTTTTCCATTTCCAATCCATTCCTAAACCAACCAAATTCATCCCAAACCTCTTCAACACATATTTCTACACCAAATCTATTTAATACAAGTTTTAGGACCTATAATTTCATATTTTCACTTATTAAAATCATATTTCAACTATTATTTTCACTAACATTTTAAATCTCTACTTTTTCAATCTACCAAATTCAAACACACATCACTACATATATCCACATTTTTTTTTACCACAATTATTTACTATATATCTATATACATATATAAAAAAAATGCAGGGTGTTACAATATATAGGGAAAACAATATGCTATAACAAATATATAATGACAACTATGCCCTCAAAAGTTAAAAAATATTACTAAAAAGATAAATACTAAATAATCTCTAAATAACTTTCATAATAAATTTATAATATCTATCTATTCTAACACGATTCTCATCATTAAATTGCAGACACATCCCAAGAGGTTTTCAGAAATTGCAGACCTACCCAAAAGTTTCAAAAATTTTTAAATGACCTCCAAATAACTCTCATAATAAATTTATAATCATAGTTGTCAAATTGCGTATCGGAAGGTGTATCGTTTTTTAAAAATAGTGTATCATATCGTATCGTGTATCGTAAGATACGGTGTAATTTTAAATAATTAATAATAAAATATATATTTACAAAATTTAGGATGTTTAGATGTAATTTATTAACAGATATATTTACGGCAGAGGTTTAAGTGTTATGTGTATATAAATTTTAGAGGGTCTGTGTATAATATTTCAAATATTAGGGGTCTAAGTGATTAAGTAATAAATTTCAAGGGGCTTAAGTGTAATTTTTCCTATTTTAAAGCATAGCAGACACGCATGATCAGGAAAAAAAAAAGAAAAAAGAAAAAAGAAGAACGAGAGAGAGCGATCGGGAGGCAGAGAGAGAAAAACAGTGATCGAGAGGCAGCGATCGATTCACAAGAACAAATTGATCGATTCACAAGCACGAGGCAGCGATCGACATCGTTCTCCAACAGGTTTCTTCTTCTTTTTATCAATGAGGGTAGTGGTGGGCTTTGATTTTGGAGGAATTTCGGTCGTTCAATTGGAGTGGTTGTGATTGATTTACCAAAAAAAAAAAAAAAAGACTTCGAGTATCGGTCGATACGTATCATATCGTAAAAACGTATCGTGTATCGGACGATATTATGCAAAAATGATACAAAACTCCGATTCGTATTGTTTTACCTCGGTATCATGACTTATCATACGATACGTATTGCGTATCGTACGATACTAACAACTATGTTTATAATAGCTATTCTATTCCAACACGATCCTAATCAAAAGGTTGGGCCAACCTTTCTCTCTTATAATACCAATTTGCAAATCACTATAGTTAAATTAAATGGAGCACCTTATGATTTTCATGTAGCTTTGGGTGCTTGGAGGATGTCAGAGAAATCATGTCATTAAATTACACCAGGATATTAGTATATTGTGTCCTCGAATATAAGATTATATCTTGTACCTCATGTAGCCCATGGTTAGGTTTGGAATGAGTTGAAGTGATTTGTTAGATTGCACATGGATTCGCTTGTAGAGCCTACGTACTGGTGTCGACATGTTACAATGCAGGCGCAGCTGTGGGATGTGTCAGGCACTTGAATCCACATGTTGGAAACTCCAACTCCCACATTTGAAGAAAGAAAAAGCTGCAGATCTCCTTAGGTACCACAATCTCTGGGGTAGAGCTCTGAATCAAAGTTGGCTTTAGGTCAAGAAGATCGACCCTATCATCACATGAACAAGTCAATGGGGGTGCTTTGAAGGTCCCTGCTGGAAGTGTCCATGCATTGCATACCCTACTTCTTTTGGACAGTTTCCGGCTTTGAAGGTCCCTGCTGGAAATGTCCATGTATTGCATACCCTACTTCTTTTGGACACTTTCCGGCTGAGTCCTCGTATCTGAAACTTTGGGTTTAGAGAGGTCAGATGCCTAGGCAAACACCAGCACCCACCCAATGGCTGTAACCTTGTTTATGTAGCATTCAATCTAGAATGTAGGAAATACTTTTGGGCCAATTGATGAATTCGAATACACCTTTGCTGGATACCTGTCTTGGAGTTGGCATAGTTAGCATATGTATCTCTTTCTAGTTCCACATTATATCTGTCTATTATAACTGATATATTTCAAAGATGCTTTTAGAAAGGACGTCATGTGTATGCCTTAAAGAGAAATAAGGAAAATACTGTGTTGTTGCTGTTGATTGGATGTATCATTATAATCAAAAAGAAAAAAAATTTCTCCTGGTTATTGCTTTTTTTTTTTTTTTTTTATATATGTAAATGGTAAGAGGAAGATGAATAATGTTGCTAGATCAATTGTTGAAGCTCAGCATAGAGTGGTGGCTTTTACTGCTTGTTATATTCCATATGTTAGGTATCTTCTTTATTGAAAGGACTGTTATGGTATGACTAAGATAATTCTTTTAACTGAAGGGATCTCTTGAATTTAAATCTTATGAAGATGTTTGTTGACAATTGGATTGTCAAAAATTGCTTGTACCTGTCGCATCTTCAAAGAAATAAGAGTTATGGGATTATTTTCTCTTTATTTGCTAGATGGTAAGAATTGATTTAATTTTTTATAGTGTGCAGAGTTTGAAGGCCAAATAGGTGACAATTTTGCTTGAAGTGTAGGAAAATGTTTTTATCATTTTATTCTGCTAGCGTAGAAGGCTTGAGTGCCATTTGTGTGACTATTACTCTCTGAGTAATTTTATTTAGAATAATGTACATTTGCTCGTTTGCTTTTTTAGCTCCATCTTGGTCTATCTCTCTGACGGTCTTCCTACGCTATCATGGTTTCCCAGAGCACTCCTTTAATTTGGGTATATATGCTGTAACTGCTTTTTTCTTTTTAAAGTGAAAGATCCAAGTTTTTATAATAGACAACAAAAACTATGAAACTTAACAGATAATAGAAATCTCTATTCCTTTTGTTTTTCTTCCTTGTATTTCTTTCTAATTTCACTTTTATGAAGGTCCATATTGTGATTAGGATAAGAGAGTTGATTTAGTTTATTGTTGGAAGTTCACCATTAGCTAAGTGCAAATTGCTTGCGAGTCCTGGCAGGATTAAATTTGTTGCGGCTCCACTTGTTTTGCTTTAACAATTTGGAGAATTCAGCTCATCATTCTCATTTAGGTGGGTTGTATTCTATCCACGTAACAACAAATTAACTTGTTGGGGGATATTCTCATTTGATGTCAAAGGACATGGTTATTGTATGACGAAACTGCCACGAGGATAAGATATTTTGCATATCAAAATTACAAGCCCTCGATTGTTTCTCTCTCAAACAGATTAATTATGTATTGGCATGCCTTATTGGTGATACTGTGTTTGTGTAGGTAAATGAGGGAAAAATCCCAAAAGACCGTGTCGCTCTTCGGATGTTAGCTGAAGAAATGATTCAATGGCCCAATTTAGAGGTACTACACTTTAAGCACATTTGTAATTTAAGCACATTTGTAATTGTAAAGGAAAAAGTTGCTAATTTTTGTTTTATTTGGTATGTGTCAAAGAAAAAAGTGAAGTGTTTAGGATACATTCATATACAGGTTTTTTGTAGAGTTCTGAACCATTTTGACTTTTATTTAGATTGTTAGAGGATCTCCAACCCTTATTTAGACATAATCTCAAATTTAAATTCGAACAAAGACCATATCAAAAGCAAAAAAAAATTCAAAAGAAAAAAAAAAAAAGAAAAAACAGAGAAAGAAAAAATGAGTAAAAACCCTCAAGTAACATCCTTCAATCCTTTACTTAAATCAGTATCAAACTGAGGGATGCTTAGATATTTCACCAAATCAAGGGAACATTTGTTATTAACCCAAATCTCGAATGGCTATTTTTTTACCCCTGAAATTAGAGGAATGCCACTCAACGTCTTTATTATATTTCTTCAAATATTTCACACTTACCACTTTGCACCACCATTGAAGTTCGACTTTGCAAATTCATCTTATTTTCACAACCGTTGAATTTCGACTCTGCAAACACACCATATTCACACAAATTTTGCAAGCCCACAATCGAAGTTTGACTCTGCGCCAACCCACTGTTAGAGATTCTGCAACCCCACCATTGAAACTTCAACCTTGCATATCAACGATTAAAGTTTGTACTCTGCAGATTCAAACTCACCATATTTTTATTTGTTTTGGCAAGGAAGACATTTTGGAGGGAAATAAGTAGGGGAAAGAGAAGAGGGAAAAAAGTTTTGGAGGAAAAAAAATAAAGAAATGGGCTCCTGGGAGAATATGAGAATCTTTAAAAGGATTTGAATAGCAATTTCAGATTGTTTTTTGGAATGTTTTCTACTAAATCAAACCTTTTACTAAAATTTTTACTCGGATAAAAGTTTGAGTCATGGCTTGAGATTACCTGAGAAACCATGGATTTTAATGATCAGATGGTGGAAATAGGGATAGTTGACACTTCTCTTCGACCTCTAATAATGATTTATCAATACTAGTTGAAGTTGAAAATATCTACTTAATGGGTAGACAACTTCATATGAGTAGTCGATGAGTACATAGAAACTGAACCAAACCTCAATTTTTGAGGGCATATGTTATAGCTTAGTTTTAGGATTTCTGATTATATCTGATAGTTTAACAGTTGGTTTAATTTATGTTGTGTTAGAGTTTTACAATGTGGGGCATGCCCACATTTTGTCTCAAGTTATTTACATGGTTACATGCCTAGCACATGACTCTTTAAATGATGTGGAAGTGATAAGATGATGACACCTAAACTGGGGGATGAAGGGTTGAGATCTATGGTTTCATTCTTATAAATCTTCCATTATTTTCAATAGGAGGATATTATTTTGGAGAGAAAACCTAGCATTGGCCCCTGCTGTTGCTGTTCTTTCCTCTCTGTCTTTCCTTCTTCTTGCTGTCCGTTCTTCTTCTTCTTCTTATTTTTTCTCTATTTCTCAATATTCTTTTCTTACCTAAGCTTACTCAAGGGTGGATTGAAGATTTCTATGTACAGCTGGTTGCTTAACTCTTGCACTGGAAAGCTTGTCCGACATCCCAGTTGAGATTATTCCATATTTTCCCCCTCATTCTTACTGGTCCTTGTTTCCAAAGCCTATTCCTTCCATTTTCCAGCAGTACTTACTGTTGTAGATGGCTGGAGAATTGCTTAAGCATTCAGATATTTCATTCCCTAACCGGAACTGCGGTGAAAAGACCTTAGAATATGAACCTATGTTTTCCCCACTTCCTTACTATTGCCTACTGTGTTATGTAACGGATACTTCATGTGTTTAGAGCTGTTATCTGTTGAGTATGGCTTGGGTGTTAACCTAAGAGGGGATGAATTAGGTTGATTGTTCCTAATTTGAATTGAATCACAATTTAGCAATTTGTACAATTGATCTGAGTGATGCAAAATCAATGCTTTAATGATGAATAATAAGAAATTAATAGTAAGAGTAGTTAAGGGTAGTGTTATTAAAGGCGCGAGAAGAAGAATAGTATAAAAATGCAAGGAGCGAAGTGAATAGTATGAAAACAAGCAAATATTTTAATTTAATTATTTCTAAATATTCAAGTTCTAACTTCACAAATTCAGAGTTGACTCAGTAAATGTTTGTCACAAAACAAGAACAAGAGAAAAAGAGAGGCAGAGTGGCAGAAAAGAAGAGAAGAGAACATACCTATCGAAGCTGCGACTTCTGGTCTCCTAAGCAAGTTCAGGGTCGATTAGGGTTTAGCCGCCACTAGACATATATATAGGAGCAATCGGCTGTTCTGGGCATATCAAAGTTTTAATTCAATTGATTAGTCTAACGGTGCATAATAGAAAAAGAAAGCAACTTAAAAACTTCAGTGAAGCACTCACCTGGATTTAAGCGACAAAGCGATCGCTTGGTTGCGTTAATCTCACCTCATTGAAGCTTGCTTCACCTGGACTTTGCCGATCGCCTAGGCGCAACTTTCATAACACTGGTAAGGGAAAAACAAACACAATTTATAGAGGTTTGACCAAACTACTATGGCTGACGTCCTCTTTTCAACCTTCTCCTCATAGTTTTCTTTACACTATCTCAATCTTCTACAACAAGTGACGATTAATTCTTTACACTCTTCGTTGTCTTCCGTGGTTGAAGATGAACCTTTACAATCGTTGTCGTCTTTGATATGTGAAGACCAAACCCTTACAATATCTCTTCTTTATACAAAATACAGTCTCATAAGATGAAGCACAGTTATTTTCTTAACATTCACAATTGTATACTCAATGTTCTATCATTATTTTGCCTTCCAAAATTGCTATTCATCTATTTGAACCCTTATTTGTGGATTCCTTTCATAAAATAACTAGTAATCACATTTTGGATCGAATTTCGGATTGATCTGGATAGCTTTCAGTCTACCGGGATTAGCGGTTAGGCTTCCAATGTCGGTATTCGGTTTATCAGACTATTGCCACAGGCAAGTCGGTCAACTTGTGAGGTGATCAATGTACTATTCTGTTGCAAGATTGGTCGACTGACCCATTTTTTGCTCTTTCTAATACCTCTATTTTAACACTTACCGATATGCTGCATAGTTGACTTACTAGAATAGGCCAACTGTTATTGGTTTTCTCCTCTTTCCAATACCTCTTTTTAACAATTTTGATCTTGTTTTCACTTTTAGCATGATCCAAACTCTTTGAATCATTTTTTAATTCATCCTACATAAATCCTAAAAGTCTATCTAAGGTCAAGGCACTTGTGCTTCACCCCTAGAGATCAAGACAAGAAAATTTTACGTCAATTTCCTCATAATATAACTTAACTCAATAAATTGCATTTCTTTCGAATCTTTGCATCTAGTTGACCATATTACTCATTGTACATTTTCTCATTCAATTCTTTGTGTCCGATTTAGCATATTGCACATCAAGCTCTTTCTTTGTGCACTATTTAGCATATTCAACATTCAATTTCTTCTATCAAACTTGTGCAAGATGACAAAACACATTGAACTAATGACACATGTAACCCATCTTCTCCTTGAGCATATGCATATTCATAAATTTACCATTTGTAATATTTTTTCCCTCCCAAAGCATATGCTTAAATATAATGTTAGATGCGTATATTAATGCACATCCAATGATCGAAATATTGTTTTGAAATGGTTGAAACAAGCAAAAAGTTTTCGTTTTCAAGGAGATCGAAACGCATCAGTGTTTGAATCAAAATTAATGATCAAAATATTGTTTTGAAACGGTCAAGATATTTTTGTTTTTGGGAAAACCGAAACGAATTAGTAATGGAATTAAAATTTCAATGGTTCGAGGTGTTTTAGAATGTTTTGATATATTTCGAGCAATATTTTGGAATATTTTGTGAATAAATTCTCAAATGTTTTATCCATTTCCATTATGTTTCAAAAATGTTTATGAACCATTATCAAAACGTTTCCATTTCTTCAGTGATTGAAACGAAATTTTGATCTTTGTGCATATACTTCTCCCACTTTTGACATCATGTCAACAACAAAACGTTTTAGACTAATGAACTTGTGTTCTCCCTAAACATATGCATATCCATTAATATTAATGTTTTTGGATCCTTCTTGGCTTCTGGCGACTAGCTTCTACTTCTAGCGCTTGAACTTGGAAACAAGCTAAAGGTATCTTGAATCAATTAATGAATGAATGAAAAAAATTCACTTATTGAGAAATAGAAAGGGATGAAAGGTTCATTTGAGGACCCATTGGTCAAAGGAAAGGGGAAGTCTTGATTCTGAGATGGAGTTGTTTGACGCGAGAGTGTCATATACGGTTCATTTGAGAAGGGTGTGATACCACTACCTATTAGGCCCGATGAGCGGTCCACGGAGCTGCATCCCTACTCACCTGGTCATCTCACATATCATCATCTAGAGATACCTTGTAAATTTTCATTCTAGCCTTCTAATTTGCATATCATGACCATTAAAGAATGGAGGTCGAGTCGTCGATTGCCTTTGAACTATTTACTTCCTACGATTGTCATGATCTATAACTATATTGTTGTTAAAAACGATTTATCTAAAACTCTTACTTTGATATCAATTGTTAGCCATGAATTAGGTTGATTGTTCCTAATTTGAATTGAAATCGCAATTACAAATTGTTCTATGTGATGCAAAATCAATTCTTAATAACGAATGATAAGCAATTAATAGTGCAAGAGTAGTTAACTGGGAGAAGAAAAACAAACCCAAATTATAAAGGTTCGCCTAAAACACTATGACGTACGTCATTTCTTTCTGCTCTCACGATCTTCTTCAACAATGAAGATCAAACCTTTAGAATCTTTGTCTTCTTCGATTGGTGAAGACCAACCTTTACAATCTTCGTCCTCTTCGAGATTTGAAGCCAACCCCTTTATAATATCTCTTCTTGATACAAAATACAACCTTTGAAACACCTCTCAAGAAGAATCAAACCTATCTTTCCCTTACAAGAATTTTCCAATTCAAGATCACAATGAGAAAGAGTAAATACAACTCAAACTAGCAATTTCCCTTTGTTGATCCCACAAGATGAAACACAATGGTTTTTTGCACTTTCATAAGTGTATACTCAATGGTCTACTATTAATTTGCCTTCCAAAAGTTTCAATTTATCTAATTGATCCTTTCATAAAATTGTCATTACTCACATTTTGGCTCAAATTCTAGTATGATCTAGATAGCTTTCGGCCAACCAGAAGTAGTTGTTAGGCTTGTAACATCCATAACCAATTGATCGGTGCAAATGTCTGGTAGATCGACTAAGTATTTTGTATCAAAACTCATTTTAAGACATCTCATCAAATCGATCGGATAGGCAAACTGTTCGCCTGGACATGCCTACATATAGGAGTTGTCCTATGTAAGTTATTGATGTTGCCCCATGGAAAATACTGACATCACATTATTATGTGGCTATAGGAATCAGCTCCTAAATTTATGCTTAGTGGAAAACAATGGTTTCCTTATTTCTTTTTTCTTAGTTTTCTTTGGGGTAATTTTCAAATATAGGTTGCTTCTTGTTAAGTCAAAAGGTTGTGTCAAATTTTATTTTTGCTTCAAACTGATTGAGTTTTAGCTCAGTGTAGAAACTTTGTATTGGGGGGTTTCTTATATTCTTTCTGTGACAGAGAGTTTGCATCACACTTTAATGGCCACCTAAGATTGGTCTATATGATTAAAGGGATCTCTCCACTCATTGTTAACCGGTTTGAGTTGAATGATTTAACATAGTTAAGGGTGTCAATCGTGTCGTATCATGTGATTTTCGGGTCATTTCTTTTTTCAGTTTGTGTCATGTTTGAGTCAATATATTTATCAGTACGAAAATATTTAATTCTAAAACAACTCATAATATTATGTAAAGGAACTAAAAAAATTATAAAGTATTTATTTTTTGCTTATAGTATTAGTTAATCATGTTTTTCGTATCAAAACTTAATTGGTCATGTCATTTTCGAGTTTTGTGTCCTGTTGAGTTCGTGTCAATTGACAAAATTGACACCCCTAAATATGGTATCAGAGCAAGGTCTTAGTGATAGTGGGTCAAGTATCTTACATATTTGAATTTTTCTGTTTGCTTGTTTGTTTGTTTTTGTTAGCCCTGTTGATATTTATTATGTTTGTTTCAAAATACAAAATCTATGTGAGATATATATTGTTAAGTTTTTCATGACCTTTCATGCCCTTAATGCGTTGGGTCAAAATTTGCGTCAAACCGTTGCACGCCTTTAGTTTCAAATGGTTTTGAACTATTTTAAAGCTTTAAAGATTGTACTGTTAACTATCCAAATAGAATGACCATTGTATTATAGCATTAGATTAATATATATATATGTGTGTGTGTGTGTGTGTCAAAGAAAGTGATGGTTGATCTATGGTATTTGAATATTAAATTTGAATTCAAATGACACCCTACCCAATGTTCAGTGCGATTGGACATTTCCAAATTGACGCATTCAAAGCTTTGCATCCTTTAGGTTTATTGGCTTGCATCCAACTATTGCATCCTTTGGGATTCTATTTAATGCAATGGAAAGTTTGTTTGACTATTCTATGAAGTAAGAAAGAAAAAGGAAAATTGAGATACAGAAACCGAGAGAAGGAGACACCGAGAGAAGACATCTCTTGAGGAAAAGATCTTTTACATATTCAACTTGTTTACCGGTGGGTTTTTCACACATTGGGTTTTGTGAATTGCTTTTCAACCTGCTACAACCAAAGTTTTGATATACCAATAAATATACTACTATTTGATATTTTGTTCGATTTGGGAATGATCAAGAGTGTTCAAACATCTCTACATTTGCGGGTGCACTCTTGTGGAGAAGCGATAATTGAATCCAGAAGGGTAGGGCGCCATAACTTGTTGCACCAAGTTTCGTATTCAAAAGGGTGAAATCTACTCTTAAAGACAATGCCTATTTGCCTCTATCGATAAGTTTTCTATTACTTGTTTATTTTCTTGTTTGTAGCATTCTTGACTTGGTTTTTTCAACAAACCCAACATGCGATGGGTTGCACGTGATGGAGGATATAAAGAGGGCTTGTATCCCACATCGATAGTGAGGATCACCCAAGATTGGTTTATATGATTAAGGGGCCTCTGCACTCGTTGTCATCGGTTTGGAATTGGAAGCTCTAACCATATTTTCTATATTTTTAAGTTTGAGAAAGTCAGTAGCTATGGTTTTGTACACTTAATATTAATACTAATATGGACAATTCAATTTGGATGATTAACCCAGAATTCTAGGACAAAGTAGTTAGTTAATGGTAAAACTCTAGCTGTCTCTTCTATAATGGAGCCATAAATTGTTACTTTTATGACCATATTTTACAGGGGAAACCTTACCTTTTAATCAAAAGGAAAGGAAGAATGCAGATAAAATAATTCATAGGACAATGGGGAAAAGGATGATGAGAAGAAGTGCCTCTAGAGTGCTGATGAGAAATTTGTTCTCAAAGAACAATATCAAGATTGAGAATGAAACACAAGATGATACTAATAAGATTTTTAGGAGTTTTGATTAATAGAATTTCTAGGAGTTTTGATTAATAGAATTTTTAGGAGTTTTGATTGTGCTCAAAGCATGGTAACTTGAAAGAGGTACTCATAATAATGACCCTGCAAGATGATCACTGATATTAGATTTCAGAGGTTAGACACAAGTGGTGAGATTCTCACTTTCGGTGCCAGTATGATCCATCGAACCACCATTTATATCTTCAAATACCCAACTTCTTTTTGAAAGGAAATGAGAAAGAGGAAGAGAACAAAGAGGGAGGAAAGAGCAGAGGATTAAAGTGAAGATAATGACAACCACAGGATTCCCCAGTTTTTTTTTTCTTTACTATTTTCACTAGAGTAACCTCATTTTTCTTTAGCATTTTTACTATAGTGACCTCGTTATGATAGTACACTTCTCCCTTTTTATTAAGACACTATAAGTTTGGTTGCTTGTTAAATGATTTGTTTATGGTAATGGGCAATGAAATCCTTTACTTCTTCATTGTTATCTTTATCCAGTGTAATTGGTTAGATATCCGAAAATAATTTTGGTTTGTGTTCATACACACAGTTTCTGAGCGTTTATATTTGGAAATAGGTAGATTTGAATCTTTATCACACTTGCTTACTTCTGGATGCTCCAACTTCTCAAAGTGTGCATGATAGCTTAGAGTGTATTCTCAGAAATTCTGGAACTTCATATCTTTATGTCCAATCATAACATATAAAACAGAATAAATTTTTTTTTTCTAGGATGTCATCAGATTTATCTTTTCCTTTTTTATTTTTTTTGTTAATTTTATTGTATCATTTGATCTGGTAAAATCAGAATGCTGTGCCATACGGAGAAAACTACCATCACCATAATTGTACAGATTTCTCCTACAAATTCATTATTCCATACTGTGCTTGTTGAATAGGTTGAAGTAACTAAGAAAAAGCCTAGCAAATCCCTATATGCAAAAGCCACGGATACTGGTATTGATCCCAAAGAGGCCGCAAAAAGACTCAACATTGATTGGGATTCAGCTGCTGAAATTGAGGACATTGATGTCAGTGATGACACTGAAGTGCCTCCAGCTGTGGTATGTTTTTTCTTCTCTAGAACCTTTATTCAGTTTTCTCTGGTTAATTGGCACAGGGCAGAGTGTTTGCTTGAGTTTTTTTTTATCCCGGGATTAATGCCCATTAAGCATTGTTGCTGCATTCATAGTGTTTGGGTAAAGAGTTTTTGGTTATTGATGCTGAACCTATAGAAATTCTCTAACAGATTGGAATACACAAATATTATAGTTCGTGCATTAATTTATTATACTCTTACAAACTTGTGAAGGTGAAATTTGAGATATCAGTTTCATTGTTTTGAGCAATAAAAAGAGCAAAAATACGATTGTTCTAAGGATTAAAGACAGCGAAAATACAAATGTTGAACTATTAGATCCATCTCAACAATAAATGACAATTGACTCACATTATCACTTAAAGAACCTAATTCTGATACTTGGCCAGAAAATTTCATAACCATAATTTTCCAGTCGCAACACAGCTCAATGTTATTTATTGAACATGCGGAGTGACCTAATTTGTTTTTATTACTTGATAACAGAAAAATATTAGTAAGAGAAAAGTGAAACAAAATACAGATGGGAGGACAAGATATCCTCAAAAGAAAGAAAGAGAAAAATAAAATAAAATCAAAAAGAAAAAAAAACTGGTAAAAAATAAAATAGGACTGCCTTCAATCCTGTTGAATGTCCGGCAACAGCAACGCAATGAAACTCCTCATAGATGTGGCACGTAAAGAAGCAAGAAAACAGTTCTATTAAGCAAAGTAACCCGAGGTTAAATGCCAAAGATCCACCTATTGTGACTGAATTTCATTGTCTATGTTTATTCTAGCTTGGGTATTTTGACTGAGTGAACACATCTCTGTGCATTGCAGGGATATGGAGCACTGTACTTAGTGACAGCATTTCCAGTCATCATCGGTATCTCGGTAGTGTTGATTCTCTTTTATAATTCTCTCCAGTAAGAGTTTTGCCATGCTGTGTATCGGATGCATATGGGTTATTGGCCAGTGACGTGATAGTGGAGAGGATGAAGAATCGAATTGCTTGTGGCCTTTAGTTCCTTCATGATGCACGGAAATATTTTATACCAGCTCGTGAAATGAGACAACTCTTTCTTGATCTATATCATAAATAGATCTTTCCCTCCACACCAATCATGAGCTTTTCGTCTTTGTGCATTCTTAGCCTATGAAATAGTGAATTATTTGTGTAATGTCTGGTATAATTTTCATAATTAACGCTTTTAAGCCAAAAAATAAAATAAATAAAAGTCATAAAAGCAAGAAGAATAAAAGTGATCTATGTAAATCTCAGGATGAAAATAATACAATATATATGCATGTGTATATTACCTTATATGACATTAAACTTGGAAGAAGAAAGAAATTTCGGACAAGGGAAAATGAAAAAAGAAATTACAACAGATGTTACTTGAAAAGGAAAAAAGTACTTAAAAAATATTACCAAACTACACTTAAAATTACTCTTACCTTTTGCTTTTGTAGGAACACAGGTAAACTACTCATTGTACGCCCAATTTCCAAGCGTGATTTAATGTTCTCAATTTACACTTGGACCACCTAAATTATGACCTTTTTTATTTTTATCTCAATTATCATGTTTTTTACATTACATACTCAATTATTTGATTAGTTTTACATTTATCTAATTATTAACGTTCGTTACATATTTAAAGAAAAATTATTAAATTTTTTCACTTTGTCTTGACACATTAATAATTTTTGTCCAAAAAGATTACGAACATTTGCAATTAGGCCAATGTGAAATAATTAAAATAGTTGAGGGGATAATGTGAAAAATTCAATAGTTGAAGGGGCAAAGTGAAAAGGTCATAGTAGAAGGGGTCAAAGTGTAATTTATCCTTATATATTTCATTTCCAAATCAAATCTGCGGATCCCATACATGCTTACTTGATTCTGATGATCCATGCGATTCATGAATCCTTCCAAGTGCACCATGATTCTAAGACTTTGGAAGTGCAAACTTAAGTGCACTTAGGGAAGGTGTAAAGTACTCGATGAAACCGAGGTCTAACCATAGGGACTGAAAGAATTTCAAACACAATCTCCCAACAAAGAAAGTGAGAAATAGCAGATGAAAATGAATAGTTGATTTTGGACTCGACTTTGCCACCGAAGCGAGTTATCGGTATATGATAATTCAATTGTTTCCTCAAATAAAAATACGATAAAAATTATCTTTTAAATGATATCAGAAAGTAACTTTTTGGTACTTTAATTTTATTTACACTAAATATAAGTAAAGAGAGGATGTTAAAACTCTACCGAGACCAAATGGGGATTTTGTTGCAACTGGAATATGTTGTTCGTAAATCCACCAACACGTTAACTTGAATAGTCATTGGCTATTGATCAACACATGATGAACTAGTCAAACGAGGAAGACTATGTATTGATCCAATTATGGGTATTTATGATCGATCATGGAGTTACTTTAAACAATTATAATTTCATTTTTAAAATGTGTAATTGAAGATTAAAAAGTAGTAATTTTTTTTGGTATCGATATTTTTTTCCTGGTACCATAGAATTAGCCCTAGTTAAATAATCAGACAGTTTTTCAAACATCGACTGTATATGTAGTTAACAGTGAACGAATCAAATTTTTTACAGAGGAATAACTTCACCGAAATGAAGCAACTAATAAATCAGAGGCAAGAAATTGAAAGCTGAAACCTTTTGAAGACAGCTTCACCCTTAGCATTCACTAGGAGTTTAGCCAACCACCATCAAGATACAAGCTATTGAATCTTACTAAAACCGTGCGACAAACTAGAAGGTCGTATTAGAAAAATAGGGCTTGGATTAGACAATACAGATTAATCATGTGTTTATGGACAAAATATATAATGAAAAAAGGGGGCAAGAATAATATCAATTTTAATCTAGTGTTTGCCGAGTGTAGGACTAAGAATTACATAATACGTATCTAATCCACTTTGATGTTTATTTAGATCACTTATTTCATAGAACTGAAATTGGATTAACTAAAATGCCTTCAATCCATTCTAATCTAATTCCATGTGGTGCACCAAGATTTCGTATGACTAAATCACTAAGACCAAAAGTCATGTAACTTGTATGAGAAAAAAATCTTGTACCTTTGATTGATGATGATGTGGAGACTGTGTGTGTGATTTTCTTTGAGGGTAACGAATAGAGTTCACATTTTTCCTGGAAAACGAACAAATTGTCAGAAATTGGGGGTTGGCCGACTAGAGGCAAGCAAATTGAACGGAGAGAAATGTGTACCTTAAAACTTAAATTTATCCAGCATTTATAGGAATATCTTCCCAACCAAGTTGGGCTTAGAATTCTGGTAGAGCAAGGGGAGACACCCCAAACTTAGCCAAATTCTTATGGGTGAGACTATTTTCACTCCACAAATTTTCATTCCCACCCTATTAAACTCTCAATCATAAAATTATTAAACCCATCCTTTCTATGCTCACCCTACTAATAACTAAGTCCACCACATTCTATATCCATCCCACAAATGACTAAACTCATCTCAATCTTCATCTTTAGAGTTTATTTCTATACCTCATCTCATACACCCTATACAAAAATATATTCAACTTGATTATTTAGTATAGATCTCTTAAATAATATTCAAGTGTTTTACCTTTATTTTATCGTGTTGTATGTGTTTTTTTTTCCAGTATCAATGACTTTCATTTAAGGTTTGTGTATAATGTATTTAGGGTTATATATATATATATATATTAGCTACATCAAGATATATATTAAGAAAAACTCTATTACAATTTTTTTATTTTAGTTAGATATCGCACAAGTTTAGTTTAGTCATGACTGAGGTTGGTATAGAGTGTGATGGACTTAGTTAGTAGCGTGGTGAGTATAATAGGAGTGAGCTTAGTAGTTTTATAATTGAGAGATTGATGGGGTGAAAAAAGATATTTATGGGGTAGAAATAGCCCCACTCGATTCTTATTAGTCTAATCTATAGTCCAATTTGTCTTCCACCTTACTAGTTGGTTTTATAGGTCACATGTTCACAATGTGCACCATAATCAATGCTCATGCCTTATATCGTCAACTGCCTAGGGTTTATAGGGATGACCTAGCTGCCTATTCGAATAGGTCTTTATTACTATTAGATAAAATTAGATTCTTATTCGAATTCTAGTTTCATTGTATCTCTTTCTGAGTATAATTTATTAGGCTTTACTCGGCACACACTTATGATCTCTTTCTTGATCGATTATTTAGGTCACATATATATAATGTGCACCTACGATTTATGTAATTTCCTTATTGAATTTTCAACACCACCTCTGATTAATTGGGGATAGCTTAGCTATCCATTGGTTCGATCTTATCCTTTATGACAATTGTGTCCTAGGTAAACGTCAAATCTTATGTTTTCTCAATTTTTATCGATTTCTCGATCGCTATGCTGACCAAGCAGTTTAGTATTTGGTCGGCTAGGGCTAGAACTTGCCCGATTGGTCCATATTTATCCTAGCCAAAGGTACTCTCCCTTCACCTAGTGATACCTTTTGTCACATGCTTTATGACACATGTATTTGCCATGTGATTTATGATGTGTCTTTATTTAATGGTCTAATCATGCACAGTCCTTCTGAGCCCCTTCACTTGCCCCCAAAGCATGTTTGCCTTATGGCACATATTGGTTGACATTCCCTATTTTAATCATCTCTTTCATTTAATGCCTTGCATTGTTTCTTGTAAAAAAAATTGTTAGTTTCTTTTTATATACAAAAAGGGAAATATTATGTAATCCAAATTTACATCCCAAATGAAGGGAGATCATTGAATGAGTAGATCCCATCAACTTTTTTAAATGAGACTCATTGATCTAATGGCCCCCTTCATTTGAGATACAAATTTGCATTGCAGATTTGAGTTACATAGTATTGCTCATACAAAAAAGGTCACCTGCATTTAATGTTGCGTCCTTTAACATCTCTAACGCCATTTCTTGGTACCTTTCCTTGTCTTTGTAGAGGATCTTATTCCTCATTTTTCTACTTCCACCAGTTTTGCATCTTCAAAGCATTTATATGATAGTTGTTAGTCTTATACTCCTCTTTGTTTGCTTGTTTATTTACATCCCCTTCTATGGCTTCTCTCATGAAGACAATATTCCTGCTTTCAAAACCCCTTGCAGCATCCCTGATGATGTCAGCATTAGCATTGTTGAGGCTGATGAAGCTCTTGTTGGATATAGAGAGTCCATTCCAATGTATGCCATGGCTTTCACCGATAGAAGTGCCAGATTCCCCTTTCACCCTCTCATTCTTAGGGTGATTTTTGCCTTAGAGCTTTGCCCTCTATAGTTATGCCCCAACTTTTTTAGGAGAGTAATGGAGGTAGTGACACTGAACAATCTCCTGGGGACCAACCTTGGTCGTTGGGAGATACTCTATTGCTATATCATCAAGTTTGCTGGTGATGAAAACTATTACTTAGTAGTCAGGAACAAGGATCGTTACTTGGTTACTCATCTCCTTGACTCTAACAAGGGACATGAGAGGGACATCCTATTTGTCTCTAGGAACTGGGAGCACAAGGTAGGCAGAGAGCCAGATTATAGGTGCCCTTACGAAGGGGGTGTCCTATATGTTGTCTTTGAATTTATTTTTTGATCCGATTTTCTTTGCTTGCTTCTTCCTTTCATTTTCTTTGTGTTGTTTGTGGTATTTCAAATATTATAAAATCACTTATTGAAATTTCTAATATTATGTAACTTAAAAAAAAACAAAGTAACAATAGTGAAGTGCGGAAACAGTTACACAGAAACAGTCTTACACGAAAGAGTTACAGTATTCTAATGAAATAGTAACAGCAAACAGTTACACGTAACTATTTGTCAAACCAATAGAAATATTAACCCAATTGCAGAACATGAATTGTTATTGAAGTTGATGTAGATCAAGACTAGTGTTTAACATTATGTCCTTAAGACAGATTTCGCCCCCACGCATGGAGCTTTTGCCTCCCAGGATACAATGATATTTACACGCGCAATAGTAGCACTTCAATCTATTCGTCTAGCTAACCAAAATTGTGTTGTGTACTCTCCAAATGTAGACTCCTTAATGGCGAAAATGTTATGCACTAATGTCTAACTTAACTCCGTATATGACTGATAATTGTAATAAATTTAAAATGCTAATGAACCTGAGTATTTATAGACACCTATGGTGACTTTTCGGATAGTCACCACACTAAAAAACACAACCCAGGAAGACAAATGCAAACCAGTAGACACCACTGTTTTAATTGTTCTGTATGAACAGACACAATCCAAATTTCCAGACTGGAAGGAAGCAATATTCTAACCAGTACAATCCAATGGATACCGAAAATTAATTTTGGGTTAAAAAATTCACGCTCAATTAATTAAATAAATTTTTTCCAAAAAAAATAGGGCTTGGTTTAAACTACACCCACACCCATACCCGAGCCTGAGCCCTACAAGGTAGGGTCGGGTCGTGGTCGTGGCAAGGTGGGCAGGCAGTGTGCGCGCGTGTGTGGTCGAATCGAAGGCATGTAGGCGCTCGCTCCGCTCATAAAACTGTGCTACCCCTTGGGGCCCAATCCCATAGAGCAAACTTGGCCTATATATGCCCATGTAGAATTTATTCGTCAACCAATGTGGGATTGGTGTCAAATATCACGTTGTACTATCTTTATTTCACAATTCAAGAGAGTTACTTTGAAGCCTATTTTCTCATTTATTCCTTACTCGATTTGAGCAAGTTAATATACTACATTATTCTCCTTACGAATTAGAATATGAACCCACGAAATTTTATTCAAAACAAAAAATGGGTCATACTTTAATTTAGGCTCAAAGTCGACCAAAAATTCAATTTTTTCACTTAAAAAACTGTTTTGGTCCAACAATCCCCCACATGAATGAAAAATTAGTTGTTAGTATGCAAATGATAATGATGACACACTATAGAGAGTACATGTTTTGGAAAGATCGCGCATCAAGATATGTAGCTTTTGGTCTTGAACCTTCTCTAGTGAAAGTACATCGGACTTACCGCTTAAATAATGAACGTGATGTCTTGAACTATTTAGCTGTTTGATAAATCAGATCGAATAAATTTCACATAGTCTCTTTCCTAATACAATTGGTTATCACGATTGTGTTCATTTTGGTCTTGAACAACTCCTGGTTTCAAGAGTGCTTTAGAGAATTCAGCCTTTATAAATTCTCACAGAAGCGCCCCCTTCACACTCATATAGGTGACTCCTATTAAGAATATCCTACAATATCTCACTTGAATTTTTCAAGGGATAAGAGTCATTAAAAGCATAGCGTACCCTAATAAACTTTGCAGGCAACACTAATTTATCATAGGAATAGGTAAGAGAGATTATCTCCTTAGTGCTTCTTTTGAATCACGCATAATTCGGTTGTCCCTTTGACCCTAGATCTTGGGATCTCTAGTCAACTAGGTTGGGTTGCCATTAAGGTGACTCTTGTGTCATAAGTTTTAATCCCATTCCCCTCGATGTGCAATTTACTTGTTTTCTCATCAAACCTTTAGTAAACGAATCCGCTAGATTATCCTTTTATTTTATATAATCAATAGAAATAATCCCATTTCAGAGCAATTGCCTAGCGATATTATGTCTACGACGTAAATGTCTAGACTTACTATTATACATGTCATTCTGTGCCTTACCAATTGCAGATTGGCTATTGCAATGTATACAAATTGTTGGCACAGGTTTAGGCCATATTGAAATATCCTCTAGAAATTGGCGAAGCCACTCAGCTTCCCTTCATGCTTTATCTAAAGCAATAAATTCAAATTTCATTGTGGATTTGGAAAAACACGTTTGCTTAGAGGATTTTTAAGATACAACTGCACCACCAAGTGTAAAAATATAACCACTTGTGAATTTTGTATCCTTTATATAAGATATCTAGTTTGCCTCACTATACTATTCAAGTACGGCTGAATATCTTGTATAGTGCAATCCAAAATTCAGGGTATATCTTAAGTATCTAAGAACCCTGATAATGCATTCCAATGGTCTACTCCCAAATTACTCATGTATCTACTCAATTTACCAATTGAGTATGCTATATCCGGTTTAGTGCAGTTCATGACATACATTAAACTGCTAATGATACGAGAGTATTCTAATTGTGATATGCTTTGACCAGTATTTTTAAACAAAGATTTATATCAATTGGTGTTCTAGCCATGCTGCTTTCATCTTTGTCGAACTTCTCAAGTATTTTCTCAATATAATGTGATTGAGATAATATAAGGCCACCAAATGTTCTAGAAATTTTAATTTCTAGTATAACATCTGCAACACCCAAATCTTTCATGTCAAATTTACTAGACAACATTTTCTTGTTAGCTGTAATAATATTATTATTACTACCTAAAATAAGCATATCATCCACATATAGGCACACAATGACATATTCATTATTTGTGTCTTTGACATAGACACATTTATCACATTCATTAATTATAAAACCATTTGACATCATTACCTTGTCAAATTTCTCACGACATTGTTTTGGTGCTTGTTTTAAACCATAAAGTGATTTAACAAGTCTACACACCTTCTTCTCTTGTCTCGGAGCAACAAACCCTTTAGATTGATCCATATAAATTTCCTCATTTAAGTCACCATTTAGAAAGCTACTTTCACATCCATTTGGTGTATCTCAAGATTATGTAATGTTGCAATAGCTATGAACATGCGAATAGATGTTATTCTCGTGACAGGAGAATATGTATCAAAGTAATCAAGACCTTTTTGTTTGTAACCTTTAGCTACAAGTCTAGCCTTGTACTTATCAATTGATCCACCAATTTTCATTTTCCTTTTGAAAATTCATTTGCACCCCTATGGTTTACTCCTTGGAGGAAGATCTACCAACTCCCAGGTGTGATTTTGCATGATGGATTCAATTTCATTATTTACAACTTCTTTCCACATAGGTTCTTCAGGAGTGGACATCGCTTCATTGAAGCTTTGAGGCTCATTTCCTAACAATATGTTAGAAAATCTAGAGCATAGGACTTGGAAGTACTTGCTCCCTTACTGCGTCTAAGTGCCTCTTCACTTTCTTCATTTATAGACTCATGATCTATATTACTAGTCATAGTATCATGAGTTCTTTTAAGAGAACTTCCATTACATATTTTTACTAGGTAAGACATTTCAAAAAATGATGCATTTCTTGAGTCAATGATTGTATTGACACGTATATCAGATTTATGCATGAGAAAACAATATGCATTACTATTTATTGCATAACCAATAAATATACAATCAATAGTCTTAGGTCATATTTTAATCATTTTGGGAATAAAAACCATCACCTTAGCTAAACATCCCCACACTTTTAAATATTTGTAGGAATGACTCCGATCTTTCCATAATTCATAAGGGATTTTGTTTAACTTCTTGTGGGGCAGTCTATTTAAAATATAATTTGCTGAAAGCAAGGCTTCCCCCCACAAGTTCTGAGGTAATCCTGAACTAATCAACATGACATTTATCATCTCTTTCAATGTTTTATTTTTACGTTCAGTAACTCCATTTTGCTGAGGTGTATAAGACTCAAAACTTTGGTGAATAATACTATGTTCTTGATAGACTTGATCGAAAGGTGCGTCATATTCACCACCTCGATCACTTCTTATTGCCTTAATCTTTTTGCCAAATTGATTCTCAATCTCATTCTTATAATGCATAAATTTTTCTATTGATTCATCTTTACTCCTTAGCAAATATATATAGCAATATCTTGTGCAATCATCAATAAATATAACAATATATTTCTTTCTACCTCTAGTTTGAACATATTTCAAATCACATGTATCACTTTCAATTAATTCTAGAGGTTCAGTACTTCTTTCAATATTATGAAATGATGCTCTAGTTAATTTTGATTCAACACATGCCTCACATTTATGATTTGCATCATTATTAAATTTAGGCAACAATTCTAAATTCATTAATTTACGCAAAGTATCAAAATTAATGTCCTAATCTACCATGCCATAAATTAGAAGATTCAAACATATAAGCTATTGATTTGTTCTTATTATTAAAATTAGATACAATTGTCATTACATTCATCTTAAAGAGCTCATCGCTCATATATCCCTTGCCTACATAAATCCCACTCTTAGTGAGTACAAATTTATTGGACTCAAAAACTAACCTAAAACCCTTCGTACTTAACAACGATCCAGACACAAGATTCTTTCAAATTTCTGGAACATATAACACATTATTGAGAGTAAGTTCTTTTCCGAAAGTCATCTTCAATATAACCTTTTCTTTGCCTTCAACTTTGGAAGTGGAGGAATTTTTCATGAAGAGTTGTTCTCCATCATTAATTGCTTCATATGAAGAGAACATATTCTTATCCGAACATATGTGTCTAGTGGTCCCGGTGTCCACCCACCATTCCTTGGAATTTCTCACCAAATTCACTTCGGATAGTACAACAGAAAAACTTATGTTAGAAACATTTTTAGAAAGTTTTTCTACTTCAGTTATATTGGCTTGGACAGCCTTTCTCTTGTGGTTTACTTGTGCTTTACGGCTTTGGCAATCTTTTGCACGATGTCCCGATTTATTGCACACAAAGCAGTTGCCTTTGAACCTTTTAGAATCCTTACCCTTGGCCCCTTGTTGCCCAACCTACTTCCTTTTCTTGTTGGTTTTATGTCTCTCTTCAATCACATGTGCCTTTGACTCCATAGAATGATTGCCAAATTTCCTTTTGGAGACTCTATTGCCCTCCTCAATCCTCAATCTCACGATCAAGTCTTCAAGTTTCATTTCTTTGCGTTTGTGCTTCAAATAATTTTTGAAATCCTTCTAATTTGACAGTAATTTCTCAATAATTGTAGCCACTTGAAAAGATTCACTAAGCACCACATCTTCGGCATGAATCTCATGTAGGATCACTTGAAGATCTTGTACTTGAATTATAATACTCTTGGAATTCAGAATTTTGTAGTCAAGGAATCTACCCACAACGAATTTCTTCATTCTGGCATCCTCCATCTTGTATTTTCTATTCAAGGATTCTCACAGCTCTCTAGCCGTCTTGATTGAACTATACACATTATATAATGTGTTATCCAATCCATTGAGGATATAATTTTTGTACAGAAAATCAGAGTTCTTCCATGCATCTATTGCAGCAACAACTTGGTGGTCGGTCTGATTCTCACTATAAACAAGAGCATCCTCACGAAGAAACTTGCAAGATTCAACGTAGTGAGATAAAACAACATTTTTAGTTGTCATCTCTTGAAATTGTTCCCATTGAACTTTTTGGGTTTCTCCCCATGAGACACATGAGTAGGAACAAAAATAGGCACCATATGCACAATATGATTTGTAGTAGCAGGTACATTATTATCATTTGCAGTCATTTCTGATCGATAAGGATTTCAAACTATTCAAAATTAAGAAACCAGTAACACTTTTCAAAGAAAATTATTAAAACAGAGACAAGCCAAGTTACTGTTCAGTGTCACTGTTTTGAAGTTACTGTTTTAAAGTTTCTGTATGGTGTCACTGTTTGGTGTAACTGTTTAAATTAAACATAGAAACAAACATCCAATTTTTCACAAAATGTTCACGTCTCTTTAAAATACCACATATTGTAAACAAAACAGGTTTTAACAATATGCAATATTTTAGAACAGTTTAAAATATTAAAACATATATCAGAAAGTCAACAAACAATTATACAAACATGAGAAGTCTGTCTTAAGATTGTTGTTTGTGGTATTCCAAATATTGTAAAATCACTTATTGAAATTTATGTTATTATATAATTTAAAATAAACAAAGTAGCAATAGTGAAATGCGGAACAGTTACACAAAAACAGTTTTACACGAAAGAGTTACACCAGTCTAACGAAATAGTAACAACAAATAGTGACACATAACTGTTTGTCAAACCAATATAAATACTAATCCGGTTGCAGAACAGGAACTGTTATTGAAGTTGATGTAGATCAAGACTAGTGTTTGACATTATATCCTTAAAACTGATTTTGTCCCCACACACGGTGCTTATGGAATATTGAGCGTCTGCTTCCCAGGATACAATAATTTTTACACGAGTAGTAGTAGCACTCTAATCTACTCGTCCAGCAAACCAAAATTATGTTATGTACTCTTCAAATGCAGACTCCTTAATGGCGAAAATGCTATGCACTAATGTTTGACTTAACTTTTTATATGACTGATAATTGTAATAAATTCAAAATGCTAATGAACCTGGGTATTTATAGACACCTATGGTGACTTTACGGATAGTCACCACACTAAAGGACATAACCCAAGAAGACAAATGCAAACCAGTAGACACAATTCAAAATTTTAGACTGGAAGGAAGCAAATATTCAACCCAGTGCGATCCAATGGATATCGAAAATTAATTTCGGGTTAAAAAATTCACGCCCAATTAATTAAATAAATTTTCTTCAACAAGATAGTGCTTAGTCTAAACCACACTCACACCCGAGCCTCGCCGGGTCGGGTCTTGGTGAGGCAGGCAGGCGGCGTGCACGCATTTGTGTTCGAACCGAAGGCATATTGGCGCTCGCTTTGGCTCATAAAACTATGGTACCTCGTGAGGCCCAATCCCATAGAGAAAACTTGGTCTATATATGCCTATATAGAATTTTTTCCTCAACCAATGTGGGATTGGTGTCAAATCCCACATTGCACTACCTTTATATCACAATTCAAGAGGGTCAATTTGAAGCCTATTTTCTCATTCATTCCTTACTCGATTTGAGCAAGTGAATATACTATATTATTCTCCTCACGGAGTAGAATATGAACCCATAAAATTTTATTTGAAACAACGAATGAGTCCTATTTTAATTTAGGCTCAAAGTCGACCAAAACTTTAGTTTTTTCACTTAAAAAACTATTTTGGTCCAACACTTTGTAGGGGAGAATATTAAAGGCAGGATCCATGAGAGCTAGGTGAACTTAGAGGATCTAAAAAAATTCTGGTCCTTTGACACTGGTCTCCTTTATTGAGTTGCTTGGATTCTGCTCGGCTATACCCATACTTCTCGTTCATTTTTTTGAGGTTCCAAAAAGGCCCAATGCTCACCTGGTTAAAGACATAGAGGAAATTAGAGGTTAAAGGGTGGTCTCGCAGGAAATCAATTTCAACGGTTATGGGAAGAGCCAGAACTATCAATAATTTTATTGACTTCGTCTTTAATCCATTTGTCACCCTTACTTTGGGTGCAACCTTGCCTAGATCTTCCTTTGTTGAACCACTTGTTGTTTCTGCTTATTGAACTTTCCCCTCTGAATCTGAAGCTGCTCAGGTTGCTGATGGCGAGTCCCAATCAATTCTTATGCTGGATGATGATGATCCAACAACTGATCTCTTTAAAGTCCCTCAATGCAAAGTTACTGAACCAGAAATGCTTGAAACCCTAGAATTTCCTCTGTCTCTATCTTCTGCTCCTGCTGATAGGTTTCCTTCTAGAGATAGGTTTCCCTAGATGGCCCGGTTATGCGATGAAAATGAGTTGGCAAGAAGAGAAAAATTATGGAGATCGACCAATCTAACTATACTAAAGATGCTAAGGTTCCCTCATTCCGCCCCATTTTGAAGGTAAAGGGTACCGAAATATCAATGTGAGACTCCTCAGTGGTAGATGTAAATTTTATAGTTGACATTGCTAGGGGTGTGATTCTTCTGCCTGACTTGACGACCAATGAGAAAATGGGTGACAATAAGTTACTCGGAGTGCGATCCAGCAAATGGTGATGGTACATTATTTTTTCATCTTAGCTTCTAAGAATTATATTTGTGTTTTGTTTCTAAGATGGTTCCTTTTCCAGGGTCTTCAACGAGTCCATGAGGTCAGTGCTCAGATCATACAAAAGGACAAGGAATTGAAGAAATCCATATATGATTTCATGATGACACTAGAGAAGAATGAGTGTCTAGATTTGGAGATCTCCTAACTTTGCAAAGGCATGCTAGTTTTGAGGGCTCATATGATTGGCCTTGAAGAAGAAAACGCCCAATTTGGTTCCCAATTAGAAATTTTTGAGTCTTCAAAAAAGGAAGCCTAGGCAGAGTGTACAAAAACTCAAGAAAAGCATGCCTCCGTTCTAGAAGAATTCAAAGTTTTTAACGCTGAGTTACAAGCTTGTGAGTAGGATGCTTATGAAGACCAAATAGAGAAGGTTGAGAAAGAACTTGGTGAACAAATTCCTGCTTTTCAGATACCTTTTTGAAGCAAGGCTGGGATGCTCCATTCTCCGCTGCTGGTGTGCCTTCGCCTTTCAAGCTTCTTTCCATTATTTAGTGACTATCCTTCCAAGCTCCTAATCCTCTGGTGATGCCTCCTGTTTAGTTGTGTCGTCTACCAAGACCCCTTAAATCTTCATGTACATTTTGTTTTGTATACCTTTTTTGAATCAATACAATCTTTTCTTTCTATGTTGTATTAACTCCATACTTTAGTAAAAATTTCCATCATCTCTTTGTTTCCCCTAGCAAAGAGGCTCTGCCTCAATGGAGGAATCGAACCCTCATGCTTAGAAAAAATTTGATTTTAGGCCATTTTTCCTGGAAAAGAGGTTGTGCCTCAATGAGGGGCTCGAGCCTTCATACTTAGAAAACATTTGGTTAGAACCCCCTTCCCCTAACAAAATGGCTCTACCTCAATTAAGGGATCAGGCCTCATACTTAAAGAGTATTTGATTATGGTCCCTTTCTCCTAACAAAGAGGCCCTTTCTCAATGACGGGTTCGGTCCTTTCATTCACACTACTTGCAACCATTGCACCGACCTGCTTATCTAGTTGGTCTCAAATCTTTGTTCCTAGATTTGGACCTAAGTTTGATTGGGTGGAGCCACTTGAGCTAGGTCCTTGCCTCTGTCATGATATTTTCCTATTTGCCTTAGTAGAAGGTTATTTCAAATAATTCTCAAGCCTTCCCGAGTCTTTTGCCCATAATTTCATTCTTAGGGCTTTTCCTTTTGCCTTGGAAAAAGATCAGTCTATGATTTCTCTTTGGCCATTATCTCGAACAACTTCTATTACTAGATTTTTACAAAGGTACTTTGTAACTAAGAAATTTATTCATTGAAATTTAAGCATATAGTTTCTTAAGTAAACTTCCTAACTAAAAAAATCTTGAAGGTACTTCAAGTAAAATTAATTATTTTTTATTTGGAGGTACTTCCCCTCAATGATGGAAAGTACTTCAATACCTTTTCCTACACTTCATAAGGTACTTTAGAAGTAAAAAATTTTGAAGTTTCTGACATTCCAATGCCATGTAATTGTATTTCCATCAAGTGTCTCAAGTCTATAGGATCTAGTCCCTCCAATTGAAGTTACCCTATAAGGACCTTCGTGTCAATGTTTCTTTCTTTGGGATCCTTTTTGATTCCTATAACCTTTCTAAGTATTAGGTCCCCAACTCAAAATCCCCTTGGTTGAACCTTTATGTCATGTGCCCAGGCCATCTATCGTTGATAGAATACCATTCTTTTCGTTACTAGTTCCCTTTTTTCCTTTGTTAGGTCCAACTCTTTTGGTGATTAACTCCTTGTTTACTCCAGTATCCATAAGTTTGGATCTGATTGTTGGGAGTTCAATTTCAAGGGGGATGATTGCCTCCATCTTGTATTCCAATGCATTTGAAGTTTCCCGTTGCTTAGCGAAGAATGGTTTGGTACACCTATAAAATGTTGGGCAAATCTTTAAACCACTTACCCTTGTCTTTCTCTAACCTTTTTTGAGTCCATCTAAGATTGTTTTGTTGGAGATTTCTACTTGTTCATTGCATTGTGGGTAGGTTGGGGAAGAGTATAATTCTTGACCCCAAAGTGTTGGCAAAAGGCCTAATGTCAAACTAAGTCCCATTGTTAGAAATCAATGTTATTGGGATGCCAAATCATGTTATGATTTTTCTCTAGACGAACCACTTTATTTTCGTGTCTCAAACACTTGCTAGGGGCTCAGCTTCCACCTATTTTGTGAAATAATCAGTTGCAACGAGGAGGAACCTTTTATTCCGGACGCCATTGGCATTGGCCCCATAATGTCAAGTTCCCATTGCACAAAAGGCAATGGCCTTGTTTGGGGATTCAAATTTGGGGCTGGTTGTCTCAAAATGTGTGAGTACCTTTCACACTTCTCACACTTTCTTACATATTGTTGTGCATCCTTCTGCATAGAAGGTCACCAATAACCTTGTGAGATTGCACGTTGAGCAAACAATCTTCCTCATGAATGTGCTCTGCAACTACCTTCATAGATCTCGAATAAGAAATCCTATGTTCTACTCGGGTGAAAGCACTACAAATATGGCTCGATGAAAGACCCGCCTATAAAGTTCTCTGTTAGCTGTTAACCAGAAACTATCAGACTTGAGTCTCAACTTGTGAGACTCTTTCTTATTTTTAGGCGGCTTCCCTTTTGTAAAATTCACGATTAGGTCCATCTAGCTAGGACCCTATTTGACTAAGAATGCCTCCCTTATGATCTTGAGCTCAATGCTCGGCTCTTTTTGGCTTTCCACCAAGATATTTTGATTTGGTTTCCTTGAGTGCTCATCCTAGGGCAATCAAGACAACAACATGTGCGTTCTTACCCCTATCAACTTGTTGTATTGTTTCCTTGGGGATCTTGCCTAGCTTCGTCATTGCCAGTTTGTGGTATGCCACCATCCTTTCATCCTTCGCTAATTATTCATCAGAAAGTTGGTTCATGATAAGTTGTGAATCGAAATAGACATTCAACTGTTTGACACCCATGTCTTGTATGAGCCTTACTTCTACGAGCAAGGCCTTATTCTTTACTTCATTGTTTAATGTACTGAATTCCAATCTTACTTTTTTTTAAACGTACCACCTTCTATTCCTACTCCTTTTTGGTTCGAGGAACCATCAACAAATAGGTTCCAAGCATTTTGTAGTTTTGGGGCCTTTCCCCACTTGGGATTTTTTTAGCTCGGTTGTCTTCCCCCAACTTGTAAACCCTTGAAAAATTAAGCCAAATAGATATAATTGTAATTATTGCTAATTATCTAAGTAAAGACAAACCTTGAGTTTGGGAGGTCGGGAATTTATGAAATTAACTATGAAGGGATAAGTGGCATGAAAATTGTTTTAAGTGAAAGCTCATAACCTATTTAAATTCATGAAGAAAATAATAATCATGGAGTTCTAGGGGAAGAATTGGGAAATAAACGAGAATCGAGGGTAGAATGGTAAAATTATTTTTATAGTGTGTAATTAGGGTATTGGCTTCGGGAGATAACTATAATATAAGAATTTAAGGAATTCCTAACCAAGAATGGAAATTTGAAAGACATCATGGAATTATAACACACTTTGGACAAGTCTAGGAAAAATTTGAAGTTTGGAGGGTTAAAAAGGTAATTGGTCAAGGGACTAGGGCAAATGAGGACCTTGGCTAAACAGAGGACTTAGGTAGTTGAATGGATTCTTGGTCGATTGATCGATTTGTAATTTGGTCAACCAGAGTGACAGCCGATCGATTGACACCTCCTTTATGGCTAAAAAACCTTCCACCGCCTTTTGGATTCTAGTCTCACTATAAATAGGACCTCCTTTGTCGTGCACACTACTTTAGGAAAATAAATCTTTACCCTTATATTCCAACCCAGGAAATGGACACTGGGAGGAAAAAGAGGAAGTGATGAGAAGGATGAGGTGGGTTACGCTACGAGTCATGTGGTAAAAGCAAGATTACTATATGGAACTTACACAGTATTGGGTGAGCTATTTGGGAAGAGATAGCATTTCTTTTCTAATTCCTTATCAATGTTGCATATCATCTTTATTTCGGGATCTTATGTTAAATCTATATTTTATATATGAAACTAGTTTATGATAATTGCATTATTGATTCAAAAAATAGTTGGATTTTATGATCTGAATATAATTTCTTGCATAAGATGATTTTCATGATTTTGGTACTAATATTTGTACTACAAATGACTATCCTATGATCTCTAGTCAAAGTTTATATTAGTATGTATATTGATTTGGTCATATGATGCTGAGTTGTGAAAATCATTTTGTATGAGTGGATACTCTCAATATCTTATTTTTTATATGTTATTACATTATTATTAGGAAATGATTGCTTTTTCATGATCTAGAAGCATGGGTGCATATTATTGGTGTTGAAAACATTGGTGAGTGATAACAAAGAACGGTGGTTACCTATGTGGTACTGTAGATGCCTGATATTAATTTTTCCAATAATTTACATTGCATTGTTTATGGATGGTGTGATTATAAATCTTTGGAAGGATTGGTGAGGAGAGCCAAAGGACGGTAGTTGTCTTTGTGGTTCTGCGGATGCCTGGTACTAATTTTCCTAGAAAAGTAAGTAGGGCATAGTGTCCCTCAAGTGAAAGACCCCAAAGTTTCCCCTAGGAGTGTTAGAGTTCATGCGTGGACTGAGTTTGATATATGGTTGGTTATGTTGACACTTGGGCATACTAGGCATTTAGATTGATTTATATGATTTAATGTATTATAACTGTTTTATTGCAATGCTCCATGCACATCATGTTTTATATTGCATACACTGGAATTGTTATATATGTACAAATGCTAGTATGTTTTAATTATTGAACATATACATTTTATTATCTTTCCAAAACCTTGATAATGTTTGAGAAAATTTATCCCACTAGGCTGTGAAGCTCACTCCTACTTATCGTTTTTCAGAGATGGATCGAGAGGTTGGGAATGTCAATGAAGCATATCAGCACGGAGCTTGAGTTTCCTTGTCAGTGGTTGTTTTAGGTGATTTTGAGTGATGTGAGGAATTTTGTACTAGACTTGTGGTTTGTAACCTTAAACTTATGAGATGTTATTGCTTAGGATTTTGGGTATGTAAGCTTAAAACATGGATGTTTAGGTTTTGTTATGTGGAATGGTGGTCCACTAGACTGCTATATGGTTGTGTGAGGTTTTATTTCATTTTTTGTTGTTTTGACCATCATGTTGCTACCTATTGTTTTTACAATTTACTTGTGACTTATTTTCTATGAATATCACGTCTCTCTATATTATGAAAAATGTGGTATGACACAGCTTCAAGTTCCAAGGCTCTTGGGACCTTCTAAAGTTTGCTAGGGACTTTTTGTGCTCCAAGAGTGAGCTCGACCAAGAAATCTGCTATTAGCTATCCTTTAATTGTAGTTCTAGGTTCAAAAGTGATGTCGTATTCATCAATCTCCACTGCCCACTTTGATATCCATCTAGACAGGTTGACCCTTTTAAATAAGGCCTTCAAAGTTTGGCTAATCAGTACGTTAACTAAGTGATCTTAGAAGTAGTGCCTTAGCTTCTTAGCTGAGCTGACCAAGCCTAGGGCTAACTTCTCAAAATGATAGATTCCTGGTCTTTGCATCAAGAAAGGTCTTGATAACATAGTAAACTAGTTTCATGTCCATTCTAGATTTCCTCATTAATGCTCCACTGACAGAATGCTTGGAGACTACCAGGTATAGGTACAATCATTTTTCCTTCTCGGGAGTTGTCAAGAATGGAGGTTCTACCAGGTAGGACTTCATTCCTCAAATGGTTCCTTGCACTCTTTGTCCAGATGTCTCCCTTTTTTTGTTTTAGGACTTGGAAAGATGGTCTGTTGATCTGACTTGATTTGTAAACCCCCACATGTTTATAATAATATAATAATTAATTGTTTAGTAATTTAATATATGTGATGGCATAGGTAGGAACCATATAGGCTATAACCGTAGAAAATTTTATAAGTGTAAAAATCGAGTAAGTATATGAAATTGTTTGTAATCGAACTCGTACCAACTATGTTTGATGTCCAAATGTTTGTTGTATAAGTTTGAGTTAATTTTGGAAGAGTTTGGAATGAATTGGAAATGAAAAACAAAGGAAACATGCAAAACTGAAAAAAACGTACCGGTATGCTCAAAAGTTACCGTATCGGTACAGCATACTGGTACGATACTGTCCAGAGAGTTTACCGTATTGGGACTACATACCAATACACTCTGTAAGTTCCAAAAATTTTAAGTCGTGATCTGGGGTCTATTTTTCACCCCATAAATACATAATGACGCCTCCATTAGCCCCATTTCAACATTTCTAACCCTAGGAAACCTTAGAGAGGAAGAAAGAGAGGGAAAAATATAAGATCAAAGGGGGTTTACACATTGGATTGGATCAAAGTCCTAGTTTTCTTTCAAGAACACCAAGGTAGGGGTTTCTTCCATTTTTGACCATTGAGGTTAGGGCTTATATGTATATGTATGTTTTCACTCTCATATATATATATATATGCTATGAAATCATTTTTTCTTGTTATTTTTGAAAAGATTACCATGTTTTAAATAAAGTTAGGGTTACATAACCATGAAAACTCTTTTCTTGTCATAAAACCCTAGTTTCCAAGAGAAATGAATTTTTCTCTTGATTTTTCCCTTGTTCTTGATTTCAAAACTTTAGTGCTTTGTAATAAACAATAAAAATGGATTGTTGATGATCTCTTACTTATTTTCTTAAATTATTCTCTTATAATACAAATTATGAAATTTGGGGATTTTGGATTTCCTTGTGATTGGAGAAAATGTTTGTTATTGCATCTCTTGTATGGTTATTGTGCTGGACTTGAATTGCATTCGGGCACTGCCACAGAGTGTTAGAGGTTAGTCTATCCCAGTGGGGGTGAGATGGTTTCCTAACACTTGTAGTGGTTTGTTGTTTGTGAGAGCAACCACTATTGTTCACGTAAGTTTGAGGCTGAGGGATTATATACATTTCCTGGGAAGGATTCGTCAATGCCGTGGGAGACGGTATACGCCCTTCCTAAAATATTTGGGATTGTGTGATTGTGATGGGTGAATGAGGTAAAAGTTGTTGTGTAGATTCATGTGAAGCAACCAACATACATGAGAATGTGGGATGACGCTATTGAATGAGTATTCGATTTCTATCACTCCGATATGTTTATTCCTTTCATTTAAATTATTTTTCAAGTTACATATGCTATTTTGAAAAGTGAGAACGAACTGTTTTATATGTTTTATAAATCTTGTTCGAGTTTGGGAGAATGTTGCTACAGAGCTTAGTGCTCACCCCCTACAAATAATATATTTTTCAGATTATGTGTTAGATGAGGAGCTCGGAGTCGATGAGCAGGTGCATTGGGAAGCTCCGCTAGACGGGCACATGGATCTCGAGGTGGATGCTTAGGGCTATACTCTCCTATGTGCTAGATTAAGAAATTTCTTTTGAGACCATGTAAAGGCTACCATATTTTGTTATTCTGGTGCAAGATTAAGCTTGATTCTTTTGAGATGTAATTGTCATAGATTGATATATTATTTTGGGATGTAGATGCCATAGTTCGGCATATTCTTTTGGATAACGTTGTACATATTATGAATGATGAATGAAATTATCTTAATTATGAATATTATTAGTTGTTCTCATGTAGTGAATGATTTTTAGATTGTAATGTCATCCAAGGTGGGTTTTGGGGCGTTACATGATTTATGTCATACACCCAAGTATAAGTGGTCAAATTGTAGTATATCTCAGTTTAAGTCCGTGGTTGAACCCACGTGGAGCTAGCTATTGGGATTCAAAACAAAAATGATGAAATTGTCATGAATGCAGTGTGCAATGAAATAACGTGTGGTGTGAGCTTAGAATGATCAATTAAACACTTAATTAAAACTTTGAAAGACAATAATAGAAAGAGTACTCTTCAATTTGGGGATCCAACATGCATTATATTGTTAGTTATTCTAAATGCCACCTTACAACAATTAGCTCCCATTTTATTGGAAAGTTAACTGGTAGGTTTGATGTATATTGAACCATAACACAACAACTGTTTAGGTTAGTTGGACGGTCTCTGTACCATGCATCAATCAAATAACCCTCATAAACTAAAAGGTGAACCATTCAGAAGATTTACTACAGTTATTCAATCGACAGGTTGATGATTCAGTGATGATGGAGTTCTAGATTATGTATTGAATCAAAAGCATTGACTATGACAAGATTTAACCTATCTATAACCAAACTCTCAACTGTTACATAAAGTCCAACTACGTACATTACTGTATCATGCATGAAGTATGTAATAAATATAGATAGTATGATATATAACATTAAGTACTGCTCGGTGTGAATAATCATGACCATATTATAAATATAACCATCCATCAATTGAGGGAGGGAGGTATAAACATTAAAGCATAAGTAAAATATCGACATTTGCATAACATAAACAATATTACACATGTATTCACCATTCACCGAAGAATATAAATGGACTACTCACACCTCATTGCTATCGACGAGCAAAAGGAGTGATATATTCTCATTACAATCAAAACAATATACAAAACAAATCTTTCCCCAAGGAATAGTTGAAACATTGTCACTCTTATTACCTTTTAGGGCATAAAAGTGAGAGAGGTTCAACCCTCCAAGTAGAAAGGATAATAGAAATGTAGAAGCAGAGACAGTTGTGGCTGGAAAGTAGTTCTTGTAAGGCCTCGTTTCTCTTTTCTCTCTTTCTCTCATTCTTTACTATCTGGCCTGACTCTTGGTGAATATTCCTTGAAAAATGAAGCTGAAAAATCTTATTTATAAGCATCGGAGGAAGTCTTTAAGGCGGCAGACTCTTAGTTGACCAATAGGATAGTTTTGTTGCATGATTGTTCCAATGGGGTGAGGAGAGAGAACTAAGGTTGTTTAGGACCGTCCGGATGCCACCACCATCATCTGGACAGTGGCTATTCTCTGGATTTTGCATGGTTAGCAACTCCTTTCTTTGATGTATTATCATGATAATTTCACTTTCCTCCCCTTCTTTATTTAGCTTTTACACTTTATCCCCCATGAATTCCTGTATTTTTAAAAAAACCCTACAAAATATCCAACTTTCGCATTAGCCCAAATTTTCCATAACTTAGTTATTTTAACCTACTTTTCACACATCATTAACTTAAAAACCTAATTCATTAATACATTATTTAGGGTTAATCATCTACACCTAACAAAAAACCTAGATATGAATCTATTAAGATCGACAACCATCCAGTCTACCTTTGCATTTCCTATATAATCATTGGGGGTTGCAGTTCAATCAACACCTTAAGTTAGTCGAGACTGGCCTCAATTTCTTTCTTGGTGATGAGAAAACCTTGGAACTTTCTAGACCTGACTCGAAACAAATTTTGAGGAGTTGAGCCTCATCCCATACTCTCATAATACGTCAATGGTCTTCTGCAAATAAGTTAGGTTATTAGGGACTTTGAGAATTTTGACCAATATGTCATCTATGTATACCTCTATTGTCTTTTCGAGCATGTCCTTGAACATTCGGGTCACCAACCTCTAGTAGGTTGCTTTACATTCTTGAGCCCAAATGACATCACTTCATAACAGTATATCCCTTGTGGCATTATGAAGGAAGTCTAGAACCTATTCAGACTCAAAGAGGGGAGATCTGATGATATTTCTTGTAGGCAACAAAGAAACTCATCCTTTTGTGACCCGATGTAGAATTGTTTGAATCCCAAAAAGGTACACCCAAGTGCAGGCAGTCAATAAGTTAAAATACTCAGAAAGTTCGAGGTCAAACCACATAGATTAAAGGGAATTTAGAGGTAAACATAAAGGAAGAATAAGAATTCTTGAAAAGGTTGAATTGGTATGAAGAATGATTGCAAGTAAAATTTAAAGGAAACAATCTATTGAAAAAATGACTCTTTAGCTTCAGGATCTAGATATGTTATTGTTTATTGGATAATTATATTTGTACAATTTAAAATAACTTAGTTTAAAATAATAATTTGATTGATTTGAAAATAAGATTCGAAGAACTAGTTTTATAAAACTAGCATGGAATTATAAGCATTAAATATACCAAGAACTCAATCATATTAATAGACAATCAAATAATTATACAGAGTATAAAACTTTGCTAAAGATATTCAATCAAAATTGAAAAAAATAAAGATTTAATATTAAAAAAAAATTGCATAAATATAATATCCAAAAGAATAATTACAAATCCATACCCTAGGTTAAATAGTACAAAGAGAACTACTCACAAGATATTGTAGATTTCCAAAGTTAAAAATAATGTAAAAGACTAAGAAAGAGGGATTCAAGATCTCCCTTAAGGCAAAAGTTACCTAACAAATTCTGAATTTGTATAAGTTAAGAAGTGAATAAAGTGTGAGTTTCTATAAAAACATAACACAAAATACCACAAAAATATAGAGTAAAGTTCCATGCCTTACTTAAACAACTATAAGTCAAAGCTAAACTAATTGCTCCTAAATTCTGATGTCAAGTCATAATTGAAAATAAAATTTAAATATGTAACAACCAACACAATGCATACTTTTTTAAAAAAAAAATTTAAAAATAGAAATCGTCACAATACTAAACGCACCCACACCCCCCACCTAAATTCAAAATTTCCTCAATGTAAAAATAGATACCTTAATGTTCAATAGAAATAAAGAACAAAGATCAAAGCACTAGGAATACCTGGTACCGGAATAACTCTAAAACCTAAAAATAAAAGACTCAACAAAAAGAAAAAAATTGAATGGAAATAAATATAAAATAATAAAATAAAAATGTAAACAACAAATTAACTACTAATGTACACAAATACATGTGGTGAATCAATCTGGCTTCAATTCTAAACTGTTCACCTTACCACATTTCATCAATAACTTGTCCTTATCCGGTGGTAGCACTCTCTCATACTCCATTCTCCATTCATTCACTGATAAGCCCTACAAAGAATTTAGAACACTATCAAAGTATACAAACTCAAGGTTCTCACAACTTTTTAAAAATTTTGATGCATCAAACTGTTCCTGCATAATAGAATCAATTAGGTCCACTTCATGGATTCCACTCACATCATTGTCACCTAGCTGCTTTCAAATGTTAAAAATATTCAATTCAACTATCATGTTACCAAAAGAAAGCTTCATCATCCCATTCCTACAATTAATCAATGCGTTAGATGTTGTAAGGAGGAATCAACCTAGTATGATAGGAATTGGAGTGCCAACATGCAAAACTGGTTGTGTGTCCGCACTATAAAATCTATTGGAAAGTAATATTTATCCACCTACGCAAGGACATCTTCAAGCACTCCTTTAAGGATTTTGATAAATCGGGTAGCAAACTACAATGTAATACATGTGAATTTAAGCTCACCCAAACCTAACTATTGGTAGACTGTATATGGGAGTAAGTTGACACTAGCTGTAAGATCAAGTAAAGCTTGCTCAACCTTGAAGTTTTCTATAATCCATGAAATTGTTAGACAACCTAATTCTTTTTATTTTGGTGGGGGTCTTATGCTAAATAATGACACTAGCTTGCTTTGTAAGGAATGCCCTCTTTTGCACATTGATATTTCTCTTGACATTGCATAAATCCTTTAAGAACTTAGATTAAGAAGGGACTTGTTTGATGGCATCGAGCAATGAAATATTTATCTTGACCTATTTGAACAATTCAAAAATCTCAGTATGATGATTTATCTTTTATGGCTTCTTCAACCTTTGGAAAAATGGAGCTGGTATGGGACATGGTGGATCATCTTTCCCCTCAGGTGTAGTCACATCATGGGGAATTGGTGTAAATTTGATTGTAGAACTAGACTCTAGGGGAGCTATGGTCTTATCGACAACCTTACCATTCCTAAGGGTGGTGATGGACAATGTATGCTCAAATGATGTTTCAGAAGTGGAAGAGACAACTATTTGGAATTGAACTTGGAGTGACTTTGTTTGGGCATGAAAATTACCCTTCTCAATGGAGCTCAATGGTTGGGTCAACTTTTCTAAGTGACTCTTGATATCATCTATAGATTGTGAAGTTTGAGCCTTGAACTCATTAATAGCCTGGGTGGTTTAAGCCTTGAATTCATTAAGAGCTTGAGTGATTTTAATGTTAAAGTTCATTTGACTCTGCATGAATTCATTTAAAGTGTCATCTAGATTCCTTTTTCGTGGTGGCTAGATGGTGGGTATTGAGGTGGAGGGGGATTGGTTCGTGGTTATGCTTGTTGATTGTTCCTCCAACTAAAGTTCGGGTGGTCATGTTGCCATTGATTGTAAGTGTCAAAATATGGGTTGGAATAAGTCCAATTAAAACCAGAGATTATATTAGATTGCTCCAACAAGACCTCCTTGAAGGTTGGAATAGTAGGGCACTCCCCCGTTGGATGCCCTGACAAAGCACAAATCCCACACATTTACTCTGTGGGAGGAACAATGGACACCTAATTAACCTTTTGTATCTCCAAGGCCTTAAGTTTACGGGCCATGGTGACAACCTTGGCCCTAAAATCATCCTCTTCTTTGAAAACAAACATTCTCCCATGGGAAGTGGTGGCTCTGGACTCTCTACTTGGGTCGATGAAGCTAAGTCACACTTCTGGGAACTCTTTGCTAATATATCGAAGTAATCAAAAGCCTCTAGTTTTTGAAAGTATGGTGAGGGAAAACTTGGAGAAGATTCTTAAATTTTTCCCAACACTTATAAAAGGTTTCCCCTTCCATGACAGAAAATTCATAATTTGATGTTTCAAAGTATTTGCACAATGAAGGGGGAAAATTTCTTGAAAATTTCTTTTTGGAGAGCTTGCCAATTAGGAATAGATAAGGGATTTAAGGAATTTAACCACAACTTAGCTTTATCCTTCACTAAGAAATGGAAAAGCTTGAGTCGAGCTACATCAAAGTTATCTTGAAATGTCCCACACACATCCTCAAATTCCTTAACGTGTAGGTATGAGTTTTTAGACTCAAGCTCATGAAACTGCAGTAGTAACTGAATAGTGACCAGTTTAATAGTGAAATTTTGGACATTCACAGGAAGTATAAAACATGATGCACCATTGCTCCAAGCGGAATGCAGATAATCTCTTTGGGTTTTTCCTTTTTGATTAACATCTTCTATGTGATCACCTATCTCACTACCCGTTCAACTCAGATAAAAAGTGGGGAAAGTAACCAACTCAGTACTAGAATGACTAGATAAGCCAACTAACCCTACTAATTCTTTGAATAGGGATAGAGCGTGGATGGACTCAAATTGACCACTAGACATGCAATGTGTAAAAATAAATTATGAAAAATCTAACCTAAACAAAATAAAAATGATTGTATGGAAAGAATCTAAAAACAATCATAAAGATGGAACAAAGTTATCTAAATTTTTTTTTCTCCAAGTAGTTCGTTGATGAAGGTGGATTCTTAATGCAAGCAAACACCCAAAAATTCCTATAAAGTGCCTAAAGCAATCCTATTGGGAGACCCACTCTGATATGAATTGTTGGAAAGAAATAAAACATGATATGTAGTGGGTTGTCCCTTAGACACAACCTAGAGAGGGTGAATAGGTTAATTAAAATTTAATGATTGGACAAACATCAACTTTAACCTAATTATACAACAATTATCTTTTATCAAGTCAATTTACCAATTAAGAATGAGAACCCCTTTTTAACAAGAACAACCAAATCTACGTCAGTAGATTGATGTTATAAATAGGTCAATTAACACTCAATTTCCCATAACAATCTCAACTAAGGAAAACACACCAACTTTGAATGATTAAAAGATAAAACAATTTAATCATCAAACACATAGTGCATGTGTAAGCATCAATTCCAAGTGTGTAGGAAAATTTAAAACAAACACTTGTTGACACGGAAACCCAATTGCAAAAAATTGTGAGAAACTACTTGGGGTTAACAAAAGACTAATCCACTATCCTAAGGTCAATCTACAACTACTCGAGTCTTATATCTCAATCAATACCACGGTTAGATGGTTCTTTCCTTTAATAGATCTCTTCACCAAAAGTCCCTCTTTGATGTTATGGATAGCTTCACTTGAATGCTTCCACCGTAATGGATCTTTTAGGCCTTGAGCAATCTTCTCCATCAAGATCCTTGGAGTGCACACTTCTATTAAGTGGATTATGATAAATCTCCAACCAACGTCTTCTTCACCAATGTGTGAATTTGGATTAGAGTCTCAAAATGGATAACTTTTGGATTAAGGGATCTAGGGCTTTTCACAATCGCTCTAGATGTTCAATAAGCATAATTTTACCCTCTAGATGCCTACCCTAGCATGAGAAGGCTTGCCTCTATTTACTTTGTCTTAGAGACCAAGTATACCAAATTTCATGAGGGACCGCTCAAGCAGTGTGAGGGCGAAAACTGCTGGAATGAAAAAAGAATACAAACCATAGCACAAGACTAGGGACTGCTCAAGCTATTTCAAGATAGCTTGAGCGACCCAGAGGGCAATCTCTATTGTCTAACTTAGTAGCCTTTTTTATTTTATCCCTAAGTATTCAGAGACCTCTCTAGTCGAAAACCAAGCAAAAATTTATCCTATTAAGTACTAAAGGGTGTTGCTTAAGTGGGGTCCGATAAATGACTCAATTTATATTTTCAAAATACAATTAAAGTTTAGAAAAACTTTTCTTTGAAAAGCCTAAAGTCATTTATGAAATTTTCCAATTCCATTTATAACGTTAATCATCCTAAGTCTATTGAATTAAACCAAGGGTTTCATAGGTCTCTAAGGTTATTATCTTTGTCTTAAATTTGAAGGTGCGTCAGAGTGATCTCGATATGACATTGTATTCTAATCTCCTTCCCTTCCTTGTTACTTACAAATTTTGATATTTGAAGCTTGATGACAATGGTATTAGCTAGGTTGAGATTACATAAGATTTTATGAAATTAGTCAATTACAAAGATGATCCTAACAAACATGATGATCCCAAAATGAATCAATAAACAATATTTAGATTTAGTAGAATACAAATGTGTTAAGAGTCAAACCTAGAAGCTGATTTCAGTATCGCATTACAATTGATTTCGATGAAACTGAAACTTGAAGCGGTAATTGGTGTAGTTGGATAATAATCTGATGGAGATTGCAAAGATCTATTGTAAATCTGATATGCTGAATGGATATCTTTGTGTGTGTGTGTGTGTGTGAGAGAGAGAGAGAGAGAGAGAGAGAGATAAGTACATTTTTCCCAGCTAGGGTTTTGCTTCTATACTCTTCACAAAAACTAGAGATCAACCCGTCTACAATGCTCTCACCCAAAGCTCATACAGTCATTAATGATGATGACTAAACTTGGAAGTTCATAGAGACAATATCTTAGAGGAAACAATGGGGAGAGATAATAGATGGAGAGGTTATACAAAGAGGAGACCGATGGAGACCAAAAGAGAAAAGGAGGTGATCGATCGATGGAGTTACAGAGAGAGGAGAGGCGATCGATCAATGGAGTTACAGAGGGAGACAATCAATGGATTGGGAAGGAGAGTGGGTTATAGAGTAAGTGAGATTGGCGAAACGACGTAGTGTGGATTGAGTTGGATGTTAAATATTTCTTTCGAAGAATCATTTTATTTGATTTTCCCAACTAAAATTACTTTATCGTCCAAAAAACAAATAAATAACTAATTCGCAAAATTTTTAATTATTTATTGATGTGAATATTAATTCCTCAATAACATCCCCTTTTGCCTACAAATATTTATTCTTAGGTAAAATATTCCTCGGTAACACCTATTTTCCTTGTAGTGATCAAAGGTGGAAGGATTTTTCCTGGTAAAAATCATATTCAATTTGATCGGGAAAAAAAACTGAAGCTTGATACAGAGTCCATTTAAGAACGATATTTTTTTTTTGGCTCTACTGCATAATCATTGATTACTCAAATTAGGTGCAACGAGCGCTTGCTTATACTAATATGGATATCTTGTTATGCGTTGAAAATAGAACGTGGAAATGCGCATGAAAGAGAGAGAGAGAGAGAGAGAGAGAGAGAGAGAGAGACATGGAAGTCACTACTTGGACGCAGGAGACATGCCATCCACGATCTATCCGTATTCATGCTGCGCTCCTTTTTCTTTTAAATAGATGAATTCATAATCCCATCGCCGCGACTTTTGTCCTTGAACTCCATGGTGCTTCCAGCTTCTGATATGTTTCCTTGCCCAGTCGCTGGGGAAGGAGATGAAATCTACAGAGAAATTGCACATGCTGTATCACGGGATGAATCTATACGCCAAAAGGAGTTCTTGTCCATGGAGAAACCAAAGATGACGATCAAAAGAGAGAGCCTGCAGATTGAGAAGCACATATCAATTGACCCAATATCCCTGAAAGAATCCGTCGGAGATGTGAGTTCACGAAACGGGATGATGACCAAAAAAATTGCAAACTCTCACTTAGTTGTGCCGCTGGCCATTACAGCTACTCCTACGCTCACTAATGAGCCACCTCCACTTCCACTACTACCACCTTCAAAGACCAGGTTCTTGAGTTCCAGCCTCCCCAATTCTGCATCGTCCTCTCCTCGATTCAGCTCAACAATGTCAAAGAAGAGATGGAAAAATCAAATCCAAGCCCAAGCACCTCCACTATCAATTAACCCTCTTGCCCGTCAACACTCGATAGCACTCTCGCGTCTTGCTCAGCTAAAAGCTGAAAGCCATCTACGAAGGAGTAAATCATGTGGCGAAGGAAGATCATGTACCCCATCCGATGATTTTGATCTCTGGTTGACCAAAGCGAATAGTATTCGACATAAACACATGCGTGGCCACAACAGCTTTTTCAAAACGCAATCTACAATCGATGATTCGCATAGGAGTAGGAGGGGCGACGAGGAGATAGATGAGAAGTTCAAATGCGGGGCTTTGTGCCTGTTCCTGCCAGGCTTTGGGAAAGTCAAACCAGTGCGGCCGAGAAAGGAGGAACCTGATAAAATGGGACATGATGTCTCCAGGACAGTTTCTCTGGAGAAATTTGAATGTGGGTCTTGGACTTCATCTGGAATAATAACTGAGTATGAAGATTATGGGGGAGATTCATCCAACTCCAATCTCTACTTTGATCTGCCATTCGAGCTAATCCGATGTAGTGTGAATGATGCCAACTCACCGGTCAGAGCGGCCTTTGTGTTTGATAAGGATCTGAAAGGGGTTCTGAAGAATGGTGCGTCGTCGTCAAGAGCAGCGGCCAGAAAATCCCATGAATTATCATCTCGCCATGTTCGGTTTTCTACTTCGTCACCAACATCATATCCTACCTCACCACCATCTTCCTGCATTACGCCTCGCTTACGCAAGGCCAGGGATGATTTCAATGCATTTTTAGAAGCGCAGAGTGCATAAAAATTTTCTCAATTTTTTGTTTGTCGGCTACTTTTTTTTTTTTTGCTTTACCCCAAATTTCTAGAAAGAGAAATGCTATTAGATCTTATTTGAGAATCTTATTTAGAGAATTAATGATATACAACTATTGAATTGATTGTGAATTCTATTAAACATTGAAACTTACAATTAATTCAATAATTATATTAAAATTATATCATTAGATTCATAAATAATGTACCCAAATAAGATCACATAGCATTGCTATTCTGGAAAAAGCACAGTTTGAGTTCCTTAGCCTTAATGGTTGCAATGTGTCCGGGCCATCATCAAGTTCGAAGTTTCTTAGTTTAGCCACAATATATTAATGTGGATTAACCTGCTCATTTACTTTTCTATTTATTTCTTTTATTTCCCCCTTCCCTTTTTCTTTTAATTTTTTTTGGAAGTAATTTTCATAGGACTTTCCCACAAGGTTACTCTCACTCATACATGCTTAACTATGGTGGAATTAATGCACTACTCTTGATCTGATCTCATATTTATTTAAAACAAAAATTGAATTGCAATTTTTTTTTCAATGCCAAAATAAAACTACTGCTTATTAAACAATTAAACAGAGATTTTTTCGGTGGTGGTCTAAAGAAGAAGCAGGGTCCCATTAACTTTTTTCAAGATGATTAACTAATCCAATAATTCACATTCATTTGGTAAATATTTAGTAAATCTTTTCTTTATTAATCATGTCATTTCTCCAAAATTATTTTAAAATTTTCATCCAGCAAGATGTTCCTTATGGTCCAGGGGCTAGTTCCTGAACAAAATCCTAGATGCTATATTTGCGTTCCATAATATAGAAGGGGATTAGCTTGCAAAGAAAATATATGCATTAAGCGAGAGTGTTGGAACACCTAAATGCTCAAAATATGTACTATAATTTAAATTAAAACTTAAGCTCGGGGAAATTCCCAATTACAAACTTATTTTTCCTTTACCAATGATGTGGGGAAAATTAGTTAACACATTTGGGAAATCTCTGACATGGGTAACACAGTATAAAAGTTATCATTGAAAAATTTGCCAAGCTTCAACCTCGATGGGGAGAGCTCCGAGCTGCACCAATCTTGATAATCAGTTATGCCCAACGTGACTGACTCTTGATAAAAGGCTGGGAGATAAGATTAACCACAATTCAAAAATTAAATGCCTCTCTAACCAAGTCAGGAACGTCTATTCGGTGGGGAAAGAGTCAAGACCCCTCATTATAGAGGAGTCTCCGACTCCTCATGAGGAAGGGGTCTTGTCTACATGAAAGACTGACCAGGGAGTTCAGACTGCTCTAATGGAAGGAGTCTAACCTCTTAACAATGGATCTGGGAGCCTAGAGTCCACTCTCCATATTTTTCACCAGATTAATTAATGACTTAAGCATCGGATGGTCAACCGCCAAAGCTCCCCTCTCCAGTCTTCGACCTTTTTTTTTTCTGGATTTCTTAAGCTTCGGAGAGCTGACTTGGACCCTCGAAAAGATAACTTAGACCCTTGAAAGACAAGATGGACCCTTAGATAGCTGATTTGGCATGAACAATTTGTCGTCGTCAGTGGAAAATCTTTAATGACGATTACTAGATCAATAGAGGCGCTATAGACAACCTTCCTAGAGAACAACATTCCCAAGAGTTTCCCGAAGGGGATAATCATGACAGAGATCCCTTCGAGCTTGCAAACAACAAAATACTTAAGGAATGCTTAACTTGGAGGGCAATTCCGATAGAATGAATGAAACCATGCAGGTTTAGCCTAGTAGACTCCATAAAACCTACAGATGCTTGCTGAAAGGCTTCCTTAGCAAGTCTCCCATTTGGAAAAGACATAGCATAATCAAGCAAGGGACATATGAGATGAGAAAAGCCACAATGACACTCCTCACCAAAGTTAAGAGAGGTGAATGATCATATCAGAGATATATTCAATGTGAATGACCACAATGACACTCCTCAATGTTTGAGCTATTAATGGAGTTTCGGTATGTTTATAGGTAAAGGGGCTTAAATGGTGCTTGTTAGGCCCTATCATGGTGTTTGAGGTGATTGGAGATGAGGTAGAGGCTTGATGATAGCTTGAAAGGTGAAGGAACTAAGAATTTAGCAAAATAAGGGAAAAACTACCAATAGGTCATACCGGTAGGTTTTGGCTACTGGACCTGCACCTATCGATAGTTTTTGCTCACTGGAGTAAAACCTATTGGTAGGTTTTCATCGACCTACCCGTAGGTTTTACTGAAATACACCAGATTTTATAACTCAAGCTTTGCAAATTTAGGGGTCCCACCATTGGGTCTCCTATTTGTCCCTGACACTCCTTACACACAAGACCCCCTACTCAGCACTAGCTTATACTTTGGAGGCTTGAACATTAATGAGGAGAGAGAAAACACAGGAGCCTGGGAGTGTAGGCTAGGCCTATGCTAGCCTACCAAATCCATCCATTCAGCCACCTATCGATGAGAGGGCCATCACACAGACCCTAGAGGCTCTATGGACGTTTTTGGCAGAGGGATACACCATTATTAAGATACATATTGCAATATAGAGAGGGAAGCTCCAAGGAAGAAGATGAAGTTCAGAAGTTGATATTTTTGCATTTTCTTCCATCATTTCACTTGTAATTTTTTGTAAGACTTGTTTAAGCTTCATTTAATGTATTTAATATCATTTATTACAAGCACATTTCAAGTTTAGTCTTAAATTTTAGATTTCACCATCAATGCATTTAAGTTCTTCATTGTCAAGCTTTAAAATAGGTATTGCATATTTCTCTTCATAGTTTATGTTTTCTTGCATTAAGTTAAGTTCTAATCTTCATTTCTTCATTATGTCTCTTTACATTATGCATGTCTTTCCCTTTAGTATGAGTAGCTGAATTTTATGTTGGCTAATACAAGGGAGAACTTCTTTCGGGTATGCCATTTCAACTCATTTGCTTTCCTCCTTGTAGTGTATGTTGATACGATTTGACTAGGTTGAGTGTGGACGTGGTTGTGAGTTCTTGATACACTGTAGACTTGTCACGGAGTATGCTTGAATCCTCATCTCTATTTTAGTTTCGCACTTCCTATGAATCAATCGAACATCTAGGCACCATTGGAGAAAGGTCTTGAGTTGATTTGACATTCCTATTGGAATGACCCATTTGGATTAGCCAACACTTGTTCCATTTTATTTTAATAAAAAACACAATCACCAAAACTCAAACTCAAAGATTTTTATGCTTTACCCTTTTTCACCAAAATCACTTTCAAAACAATTCACCTCATTACCTAAGGAGACGACCTTAGAATACGATTTTTAAGTAAAACACGACACTCAAAAGTCTCTTTGCGCTTGGGGAGCACTTTTATTCATACACACACACACATTTCATTCCACGCACCCGTTTTCCTATTCCTTGTATTAAACCCAAGTGAGAGTGACACTCACCCACACACATAAGCCATACACACATTAAGGGTTCATGTGCGGAGGTTTGGATACAACGACGGGGAAACCAATCAAGCATTTTTGGCACCATTGCCGGGGAAGGCAAGTGTTGAATTGAGAAGGTGATTTGGACAACGGAAGTAAGTCCCATGATCTTTATCATGGGCTGAGGTTTGTTGCTCCTTGTATATACATTTGTTTGTATATATTTTTATTTGTAGATTGTGTGTTTTATGTGGGGACAAGATTAACAAAATCGATTGGTTAGACAACCCATAGGCCCCAACAAGAACATTAACCAAGACCCACCCGAGGATGCAGGTGACAATTTTAAGAATGTAGGTGTAAATTCGAACATTCAAAGGGGTGAGGGAGCACAAGACGCTAGAATGCCTAATCTACGAATGCAATTCCCCCTCCTATGAATGAAGGGAACAACATCCAAATTGATCATCCGGCGAGGTCAATGAGGGATTACCTTCAACCTACAAGAAGCAATATCCCTTCATCTATTCTATTACCGATCCAAGCTCATGGCTTCCTAGGTAAGCCAGGGATGTTGCAATTACTTCCTACATTCCACAAAATTAAAAGGGAGAACCCTTATTTGCACATAAAGGAGTTTGAGGAAATAGTTGCAACATTTCTCACTAATCATGGTATGGAAGACATATCTAGAATAAAATTGTTTCTCTTTTCCCTGAAAGATAAGGCAAACACGTGGCTTAATTCCTTGAAGCCTCAATCCATAACGTCTTGGACTCATATGCTCTTCGAGATTTTAAACAATTTTTTCCCGGTGCCTAAAACCACCGCTCTTAAAAAATAAATTCAAATTTTTTTGGAGAAGTCCAATGAGCAATTCTACCAATGTTGGGATTGCTACAAGGAATTGCTACAATCCATTCCACACCATGACTTTGAACTATGGCAATTGGTGAGTTTCTTCTATTAAAGAATCACACCGGGCCATCGACAGTTCATCAACATGATGTGTAATTGGGAGTTTTGAACAATGATCCTGATGATGCCTCAGAATACTTTGATACATTGGCATAGAATGCACAATCATGGGACATTACATATCCCACTGATGTACCGAGGTCTTCTTCTCAAGGTAGTACTCAAGCACATAGGGGAGGGATGTATGATTTGAGAGACTGGGAAGATTTTCTTTCCAAAATTGCCAAGTTGTCTAGAAAAGTGGTGAGTCTTAAGGTAAATAGGATACAGAAGGTGTCCAATGTGACTAAGACCGAGGAGTCTTGCTTGATTTGTGAGAGTGTGGATTATTCTATATCAAAGTGCCCCAACATTCCGGCCATTAAGGAAGTGTACCACAAGTAAGTCAATTCTTTTAACCAAACAAGGCAATCATTCTCCCCGCACTCAAACACTTACAATTTGGGTTGGAGTAATCACCCAAACTTTAGTTAGAGAAATGAGAATCTCGTTCCTTATGGATCTAATGCATATACACCTCTCGTGCCTCATAAGCAAAAACAATACCAAGGCCAAGGTCAAGCCTCTAGCTCCCAATATCCCCGGTCTAATCTGCAAGGGTATTCACAAAATCTACCCCTACAAAATTTCTCCCAAAGTCCATCTCCACAAAACTTTTCCCAAGGACCATCCAATCCTTCCCCCTACCAACCTCCCCTTAAGAGGAATTTGGAGGAGGTGATGTATATTTTCATCCAAACCCAAACCGCCATCAACAATCAAAATACTACAACTTTTCATGACATTGGGACTCAACTCACAAAGTTGACAAACTCTATGGGGACATCCCGACAAGAGAAGGGGAAATTCCTCACTCAACCCCAAGAAAATCTTAGAGGTCAACATGTTGAGTCATCGGAACCCATGAGGGAGAGTTATGAGTAACTCAAGGCAGTTACCACCCTTCGAAGTGACAAACAAATTGATAAGACCATTGTGCCAAAGGTCTCACCCAAGGCCACATTGCCAATAGAAAAAGAGACCAAGGGGTGACATCGAGGAGGGTACATGCATCCCTTATTCCTGCCTCTTTTCCCAATCGTTTGTATAGAAAAAAAAAAAGCATGGGCTTTAGGCCCCAAAATTTTAGAAGACCCAATAATTTTAGGTACATCACTAGTCCACAAAAAAAAAATTAAATCCAGTCAAAACTTTTATTGCAATAATTTGGCCCTATAATCCAATTCATAACATTAAAAATTTAGAAATTAAAAAAAAAAAATACTCAAAGTTAACTCATATTTACTCCAATACTCTCTCCCTCTGGTAAAAAAAATAAAAGTTGAAAATTAAACACTCTCTTCCCTCTCTGTGGTAAAAAAAAAAATTGAAATCTCTTTCTCGATAATATTAACACATCCTTCTTTTGTCTCCCTCTCATATAGAAAATAAAAAATAAATTATTTTTTTTAAAAAAATAGTAAGGTGTCAATTTAATATTTTCACTTTAGGCCTCAAATTAGCTTAGGTCACCCCTAAGCACAAGGGTCAAATTAGTGATTGTTGCCGCCATCTAAGGCAATATAT
>CAUOFW020001913.1:0-64425 GCA_963454935.2 Ilex paraguariensis
ACAAATCTATGTTCGAACTTAAGTTCGTTTGAATGTGAAAGGTCCATTCGAACATGAAGTCTTCTGCTGCTTAAAAGTTTTAATTGAGGTTTGAAACCAACTCACATGTCTCTTTATGGCATCATTGTACCCTTGTGATGCCTTCAGGTTGTTAATGGTCCAGGACACTAAGTTAGGGTCATTATCATCTTATGTTTCAGATGGCAACTAGAAGAAAGGGACGTCGACCTGGTCGAGGGGGTGATCAGAACAACCAACCACCGCCACCACCCATCTATGATTAAGGGGCATTCATGGATGCCAAGGCTGTTATGGCGGTTACTTTCTTACAAGCTAGTGCCAATGTGAGCCAAGAAGGCTCAAGTCACCTCCAGAAGTTTAAGACACATAAGCCACCAACTTTTGTGAGAGGGACGGATCTGATGGTAGCCGACCATTGGTTCCAACAAATGGATAAGATCCTAAAAGGTATGGAGATCACATTTTATGCCACTACAATGAGGTTGGCAATGTTCCAGCTTGAGGGAGACCCATCTATGGTGGATTTGGGCAAGAACCTCAAGGGATATCAAGACAATGACTTGGGAAGAGTTTTGTGAGCTCTTCATGGGCAAGTATTTTACATCAGCTTTTCGGTAAGTAAAAGCCCAGGAATTTCTAGACCTAAAGCAAGGGACAATAATAATGATGTAATACATGACAAAGTTCACCAAGCTAGCCCATTTTTTCACTGATTACGTGGCCATAAACTTGGCTAAAGTGAGAAGGTTTGAGGATGGCTTAAAGTTGTCCATCCAGGAAAAGATTATAGGCCACAGATTACAAGACTTAGACTCAATAGTCTAGACAACTATGGAAATGGAGAGAGAGGTCTATGATGCCAAGAGTATCCAAGAGGCCAGAGTCAAGGACAAGAAGAAGGAAGGTCAGTCCTCTTCTACTAGTTCAGGGAAGAAACAATGGACATCTACCCTATAGGGATCACAAAAGTAGGGTCAAGGCTATCAAAGCCAAGGCCAAGGTCAATCCTCCCATTATACATAGGCTAGGTAGGAATTCACTTCGTAATGATGTGTTAACAATTTAATCCATAAAGAGTTGATTTAAACTCAATTGGATGTGCCAAGAAGATTTGGGGATAATTAGACGAAAACCCAGAACAACACCATTAACAACCCAAGTTTTACTCCGATGAAACGATTCTTCATTTGTAGAACCGGTTCTCCACAAGGTATAATTCCTAGTACCAGTTCTACACACCTAGAACTGGTTCTAGAACAAGCAGAACCCATAGTACTAGTTCTACCCTCCATGAACTGGTTCTTCTCTGAACCAAGAGTTTCTTTCCCAACTCATCTTTCCACCATCAAAACTCTATTCCAACACCACCCAACCATTACCCACACTACTACGATACATTCAGAATTTGGAAAACACATAAATTTGCAAGATTTCAGTTAACTTTGTTGTCCCTCGATTCTGTCTAACTCCTTCAAGCTACAACTCAAAAACCCATGGTTTCTTAACCTTTAAATTTCAAAGCCAACACCCAATTTTTTTAGCACAAGCAAGATTTTTGCAAGCTACGAGGAAGAACTTTCACTCAAACTCAAGAATTCAAGAAGTTCTTTCCTAATTTTTGTTTTTGGAAGAAGTTTACAATATTTCAAACCCACCAACTCTCCCTCTCTATAAACTAGTTCTAAGGAAAGTCCCTTTTTATACTTTAAACATGAAGTATTCCTTGTGTCATGTGTCCCTCATGACTCATGCATGATTCATCAAGTAATTTACCAATTCTTTACTTGATAGTTATGATGAATTACATTTATTTTGAATTAATTATTGCTTTTCTTGTTGATTTTATGCTTTGATGGTATTTTTGTGTTTGATTAATTTATCAAGTGAAATAGAAAGATTGAGTTGATTTCTAATGCTTGATAAATTGATTGGATGAATTGAAGAATACATGGATCAAAATGTTATTTCAGATAGTTAAATAGTTGACTGAAGGAAACCCCAGTTGCATAAATAAGCGCATCTGGACGCAATCACTCCATCCGGACGGGAGTGTTTCAAGACTAATTCCAAAGATTTCAAGGTGTTTAGAAGAGGTTATGTGTGCAAACACTCATTTGATGATATGGTGTGCCTTTGTTAGGATACGTGTGATTGTCCGGACTTAGATATGTTGACCAAGTCAAAAATTAGGATTCAAGGCTTGCGTCCGAACCCAACTCTTCCGTCCAGACGCACATGGCTATTGAGGCGCCATTCAGAGTCTGACCTAGATGGATCTCTTTAATATATTTAGACGATTTTTTATTATTGGAGACATATAGATAGATGTAGGAGAGAGCCAGAGAGAGGAGACCAGATCTTCAACCCATAGAATTATTTTCTTTCTTTCTTCTCTAAGATCTTACTCATGGCTTGTGAGTAATCTCCTTGTACTTCTTAGATAAGGTATGGTTGTATGATTATGTATTGAATATTTTTTTAATGCAATTATTATTTTATTTTTCTTCCAAGATGATATGTTTTTCAATATATAGATTGAATGAATGAATTTTAGCAACGGATTGTACTCTGTATGCTTATAAAATTATTCACTAGGTTGATTCCTTGTCATGAGTAATTCTATAATTTCCTATAAGTCTACCAACTTGGTTCTTTATTGATTACTTTTAATTCAATTGACTTTTATTCTTTAAAGTATAACCCTTCAATTGATTACACTGACGTTGGACATCAACTGAGATAATGAATGATTACATAAATAATATTCATACATAGGATTATCCCTGATCCCGATGCTAGGAAGTATTCTTTTTATTTATTAAACTCCTTTTCAATTAGAGACCAATTCCTAACAACCAATATTCTTGATTCAAGTTCTTTCTTTTTACCTTCCTAATTCTAAATTCAAGTTCCCTATGGATCGACCTCGGTCTTACCGAGTATTACTACTTCTTGACTACCAGCACTTGTGTGTACCAATTGGAATTAAGCAAGTTTTTGGCACCATTGCTAGGGGCTCCTTTATGAATTTAGGAAGCAGGAAAGAAGATTACACCTTCACTACAAACTACTTAGAGAATTCTAGTATCCAAGTACTTTCGTTCCATCTCTTTGTGAATTCTGTTAATTTAATTTTTGTTTGATTTTTGTTTATTCTCTATGAGTTAGATTAATTTTTGTGTTTAATTTTATTAAGTTGTTAGTATTTCTTTACATTTGGTAGTAAGATCGTCTTTGTGGCATGTTTGGTGGTGAAACTTTAGACTTTGAGAACAAATCTTCACTTCAAGCGTTTGTTGGTTCTGTTGGTTCATCTACGTTAGACCATTCTAATAATTCTATTTTAGTCCCCCACTTTTGATCTAAGTAGAATGGGAAGTATGGAGAACCCTGCAAACCCTCAAAATAATAATGTTCCTATGACTCAAAGCAATAATCGAGGCCAAGAGGTCGACCAAGAGGTTGACCAATAGGTCAAAACTCAGAGGGACTATCTATATCCACAAGGAGTAGTGTGACATCTTACTTTGCTTTTCCTGCTAATGCCACTAGGTTCACGATTAAGCCCTATAACATACAACTCTTACCTCAATTCCATAGGCTTGATTCTGAAAATCCTTACCTTCGCATGAAGGAATTTGAGGAAATTGGTGGAACACTTTAGGATAATACTGAGTCAGCCTAGCTGAAGCTTTTTCCATTCTCCTTGAAGGATAGCGCCAAACAATGTCTTAACATCCTCAAACCCCACTATATTCTGGATTGGTCCGCACTTTAAAAATAGTTTTAAAAAAAATTCTTTCTCATTCATTGCCCAAATGCTTTGAAATATCATATAATGAACTTTGCGGTGAAGAAGGGAGAAACCTTCTATCAGTGCTGGGAACAGTTCAAATACCTTCTCCATGCATGTCCACATCACAAGTTTGAGAGTTGGACCCGTGTTGGTTTTTTCCTAGGAATAATTCATGGACAAGAATACCAATGAAGCATTCGAGTTTTTTGACACACTTTCTGAGAGTTCCCAGAGGTGGTACTCAACATCACCTACTCTAACCCAAAGTCAGTCTACCATTTCTCATGGGGGGAAATACATTTTAAGAAAGGATGAAGATTTATGGGTTAAGATGGCTTCTTTGTCTCGAAAGCTTGAGGCTTTTAGAGATCAAAAAAGTCAATGAAGTTGTTGTTCCACCCATAGAGCATACATGTGGGATATGAGCTTTGGTAGGGAATTCTACTAAGGAATGTCCTACGATACCTACTTTTAAGGAAGTTCTATTGGAGCAATCCAACGCAGTCTCTAGGTACCAAAATCCATATAAAAATCCTTATTTTGAAACTTATAATTCAGGGTGGCGACAACAGCTAAGTTTTGGTTGGAAGAACAACCAACAACAAGAAGCTCCACCACAAGCTTCACCACCACCACAACAAAATCATTATCCACCCTACCAGCCACCTCACAAACGTAGTCTTGAGGATACTTTGAATCAATTCATGTAGGCTCAAATGCAATACAATACACAGAATAATCAGGCCTTCAATGGCATCAAATCTCAGACCTCATAGTCCCTTGAGGATATGGAAAGTCACCTACAAAAGATGACTTAGTCGATGGCTACCCAAGAGAAGGTCAAGTTTGCTGCCCAGCCAATGCCTCCACAAGATTAGTTCTATGTAGGTAATTCTACAATCATCGAATAAACAAGTCCAACCTATCACCACTCTTCAAAGTGGAAAAATCATAGATAAATCCATACCACAAGCACCCATTGAACCCATTCCTATGCCTGTGGTACCATCTGTTCAAGTCTCCACTAATGAGACTGAGTCTAGAGAGGTTGAGGAGCCTCCATGTCTAATTTTTGCCCCCTTCCCTCAAAGACTCAAAAGACCCAGAAGCTGAGGAATCATGTTGATATTTACAAGATTGTCAAGCAAGTAAAGATTAATATTTTGCTTCTAGATGCCATCAAATAGGTCCCTTCATATGTCAAGTTCCTAAAGGTCTTGTGCACGTTGAAATGAAATTAGAATGTTCAAAAAATGGCCTTTTTGACATAACATTTGTCATCATACAACAAAAGACTCCTCTTAAGTATAAGGACCCAGGGTGTCCTATAATTTCTTGTGTCATAGGGAACTTCAAGATTGAGTAGTCTTTGCTTGTTCTTGGAGCAAATGTCAATCTACTCCCCTACTCTGTCTACCAACAATTGGGTTTAGACAAACTCAAGTCTACACATATCATATTACAGTAGGTAGACCGATCTATGAAAATTTCTAGGGGAATAGTTGAAGATGTCCTTGTTCAGGTGGATAAGATCTACTTCCCTATGGACTTCATTGTGTTAGACAACCAACCTATAACACATTCAGGGAGTCAAATTCCTATTATTCTTGGTCGACTCTTCCTCACTACGTTGAATGCTTTTATCAATTACAGGAATGGAGTCATGATGTTGTCATTCGAGAATATGACTCTTGAACTCAATATCTTTGATATAGCTAAAGAACCAAGTGAGGAAAAGGAAGTGAGAGAGGTGCATTCTATTGAGTCTATGGCACAAGAGCATATGAATATAACATTCTTTGGGGATTTCTTAGAGATATGCTTGGTTGAGTCAATATCCTTAGAGTTTGAGTCCATCATAGAGGATGATTGTTTGGCTTTAGCTAGGGAGCTAAAGTCGTTGTATGTTCAGTCAGTTGGGCCATGGGTGCCCAAGTTTGAGGAGATCTCTCCTATTGGCGTGAAGTCATTCCCTTCTTCTGAAAACTACCAATACCTAATTTGAAACCCCTCTCTTCTACTTTAAAGTATGCATTCTTTGGAGAGGGTGAATCATACCCGGTGGTCATCTCATTTGTACTTACACTAGACTAAGAGTCCAAGATGTTAAAGGTCTTTAAGCATCATTGTAGTGTGATAGGGTGGACCATCACTGATTTGAAGGGCATAAGTCCTATTGTATGTAATCGTGCTATTTATTTAGAAGGGGATTCAAAACCCTCTTGCCAAATGCAGCGATGGTTAAACCCTCATCTGAAAGAAGTTGTATTAACTGAGGTATTAAAATTGTTGGATATGGGAATCATATTTCCCATCTTAGATAGTAAGTGGACCAACCCTACTCAAGTCGTACCCAAGAAATCAGAAGTTACTGGAGTTAAGAATGAAGAAAATGAGTTGCTGCCTACCCGAGTTGTCATGGGATGGCGTATGTGTATTGACTATCGTAAACTCAATCTTTTGACTAAGAAAGACCATTTTTTCCTTCCTTTCTTGGATCAATTCTTAGAGAGAATGGCTGGTCATGCATTCTATTGCTTCTAAGATGAGTACTCAAGGTACAATTAAATCGAAATAGCATTGAATAATCAGGACAAACCAACTTTCACTTGTCCTTTTAGAACTTTTGCCTATAGGAGAATGTTGTTTGGGTTGTGTAATGCTCTTGCGACCATTCAATGATGTATGCTAAGCCTTTTCAATGATATGGTAGAGAGATGTTTGGAAGTCTTCATGGATGACTTCTCAGTTTATGGAGATTCATTTGACTTGTGTCTTGCAAGTCTAGAAAGTGTACTCATACGATGCAAGGAGACTAACTTAGTGCTCAATTGGGAAAAGTGTCATTTTATAGTGACACAAGGTATTGTATTAGGTCATATCGTCTCATCTGAAGGAATTAAAGTAGAAAAGGCTAAAATTTATTTAATTGGAAATTTACCTGCTCCAAAAATAGTTAAGGATATTAGATCATTCTTAGGGCATGTTGGTTTTATAGGAGATTCATAATGAACTTTAGTGTTTATTTCTAGGCCCATGTGTCATCTCCTAAGTCAGGACATTCCCTTTGTGTGGGATGATGCGTGCCAAAAAAATTTCGAGAAGCTTAAAGGCATGCTGATTTTTGCCCCTATCATGCAACCATATGATTGGTCATTTCCCCTGTGAGTTGATGTGTGATGCTAGTGATTATGTCGTTGGAGCAGTGCTACGGGAAAGGAAAGAAAATAAGCCCTATGTCACTTGCTATGCAAGTAAAACTCTTAATGATACTCAAATAAATTATTCTACCACTGAAAAAGACTTACTAGTTGTTGTTTTTGCCTTGGATAAATTTCGATCATACTTAGTAGGCTCCTCAGTTGTTATTTTTACTGGTCATGCAGCCCTAAAATGTTCGTTGACAAAGAAAGATGCAAAACAACGATTGCTAAGGTGGATACTTCATCAAGGAAAAAAAGGAAGTAGATATTGTGGTGGTTGATCACCTTTCAAAGTTGACTTGATTTTTATGAGGATAGAGTGCTTATCAATGAGAACTTTCCATATGAGCAGCTTCTAGCAGTTTCAGAGGTACCTTAGTCTACTATATAGGTAATTATTTAGCCACATGTAATTTCCCTTATTCTTTCACTACTTTGGATAAGAAATTTTTTTTATTGAGGTACGTAGCTTCTTTTGGGATGATTCATATCTGTTTAAATATTGTAAAGATCAAATAATTAGGAGATGCGCATTTGATTTTGAAATCTATAGTGTGATTATTTTTTGTCATACTAAAGCATATGGAGGCCACTTTTCTTCAAAGAAAACCACTTTAAAGATTTTGTAGTGTGGATTTTATTGGCCAACATTGTTTCAAGATACCCATGCCTTTTGTTTGTCTGGTGATCATTGTCAAAGGTTGGGGGGTATCTCGCGAAGGAACATGATGCCCTTGAACACTATACTTAATGTACACATTTTTTATTGTTGGGGCATCGAATTCATGGGACCGTTCTCCCAATCGTTTTGGTAATTTGTATCTATTAGTTGTCTTAGACTATGTCTCAAAAATGGGTTGAGGCTATCCCTTGTCATAACAAATAAAAATCGCACAGTGATCATATTTTCAAAAGAATACATCCTTTCGCAGTTTGGATACCTTGAGTCATTATTAGTGATAATGCGCTTCATTTTTGTAATAGATTTTTTGAAAATTTGATGCGAAAATATGCTATTACCCATAAAATGATTACACTTTACCATCCACGAACAAGTGAGCAAGCTGAACTTGCCAATAAAGAGATCAAACAAATTTTGAAAAAAAAAAGTGAATTTGGATCACAAAGATTGGTCTTCATGACTGATCGATGCCTTGTGAGCTTACCGAACGGCTTTTAAAACAATCCTTAGGATATCTCCTTATCGGTTGGTTTATGGAAAGTCATGTCAATTGCCTATTGAGCTTGAACATAAAGTTTATTGGGCAATTAAGTGTATGAATTTTAATGTAGACAAGGCAAGGGAATCTACTAAGCCTCAACTTAATGAATTGGAAGAACTGAGAAATGATTCCTATGAGAATGCAAAGCTTGCAAATACTAGAATGAAAGTATTCCATGACAAGCACATAGTTAGGAAAACCTTCAAATCTTCTCAAAAGATTCTGTTATATAATTCACGGCTCCACCTTTTTCCTTGTACGTTGAGGTCAATGTGGTCAGACCCTTTTGTAGTTAGGGAGGTTTTTCCCCATAGGTTGTTGAGATTCAAAACCTCAAGAACGACAACAATTTGAATGTTAATGGGCAACAATTAAAACCATTCTTGGAGGGATTTTTGGCTAAGGTGAAATCCATTAAGTTGGTGGATCCACATTATGATTTGAATAATTGATTGCAAACTATTTGTATTGTGCAGTAGATTTCTTTTAATTTCTCTTTAATTTCATTTTAAAATTTTTGGTGTGTAACATTTGTTTTTAAGTGGTAGAATTGATGCAGATTTCACGCTAACATGTATTCATTTTCCCTGATTTAAATATTATTTTATGGCATTATTTACCTATCTTTTTCATTGAGGACAATGTTTAATTTAGGTTGGGGGTGGGGATAATCTATGATTTGTGTTGATTTTTGATTTGTGCTTATTTTTTATTTCTTTTTAATTTTAAATATCTTGTTTAGGTTAATTTTTATTTTTATTGTATTTTAATTCTTAGTTTTAATTCTTTGTTAAGTTATTGCATTTAGTAGAGTTTAAGATAGGATTTTGATGATGATTAATGGTCAAAGATGCCTTTTTAGAGATAATTTTTCAAAATTCCAGGTGTTTTTATTGATAGGAATTCAAAAAGTTTGGAATTTCAAAAAAAAATTGAAAAAAATTCACGCATCCGATAGCAACCACTGCATCTGAACGCGCGTCTCATTTATAAAAAGGGGAGGTCATCTACTTCAAACTTCATGTCATACCAACCCCCCCCCCCCCCCCCCCCCCCCCCCCCGCCAAATCGCCATTGAAGTCTCTCCCAAGCTTTCGAAACCTCAAATTCTTCCTCTAAAACTCTCCCAAATCATTTCTAATTTACCCTAAATCACTCATAAGCTTTTCCTTTCTACATTTCTTGCCTCAAATCTCACCCGAATAGCCAAAAATAAAAAACTCATTTCCAAAAAAAAAAACCCAAAAAATTCACTTTTACAATGCCTCCAAGATCATCGAAGAAAAAGAAGGTTGACCATCCCCAGTCGAGTGCTCAAGCCCCCCCATCATGATTCAGACTAGCCTGGAGTCTAGATTGACTAGTATGGGGTTTGCCATCTCTTCGACCACACCTGTTCTCCCACGATTGAGGCGGAGTAGGGGCAAATTCATTATTTTGTTGCTTGCCCCATCGCAATGGAGAGGAGCCTAATCTGGTAGGAGCTTCCTGAGTATAGAATTGAGCAGATTGTCTTTACCCGAGGATGGGGGGATTTTCTGAGGATGTCTGGCCTAGGGGCCACCCCACTAATCCACGAGTTCTATTGCAACGCGGTAAGGATCAACCCCAAGAGGTTCAGGGCCACTGTTCGAGGAGGCACCTTTACGAGGGATTCCCTGATGCTCTTTAGGGTGGCGAAGGTAAATGTGGTACCAAGTCCACAATTCGCCTTAACTACAGTACTGGATATGTAGGGTATGGCCAGGGAGCTGATTGGGGATCCACACTTCGTTTGGCTACAGAGACATAGGATGCTGAAGCAGGGACTGTTGACTGACCGGTACAAGATCCTTAATTGGATCTCGGTCACAAGCTTACTCCCATTGGCCCGAAAGAATCACATATATCCAGATAGTGTCAAGCTTTTGTATGCCATTAGTATTGGTGTGACGATGTACCTCTCCTCCATCATTATGTTCGAGATGCAGCAAACTCTCAAGGACACCACCAAGAAGGCCTTTCTACCATTCCGCTACATGGTGACATCCATCTACATGGATAGGTGGATCGAGGTGACAAATGATATGCTTAAGGAGAGGCGCCCCCATGTTTTGGATAACTCAACTCAAGAGTCGTAGAGCTATGGGGAGAGGAGCAATGCCTAATGCAGCTCTAATTGATCCTGAGGAGGCAGAGGAAGGAGACAAGGAGGCAAAAGCATGTGGGCCCATTGATCGTAGACCCTACAGACACCCTATCTGACAAGGATATTTTGCTCTAGATAATGGTTGGGCAAAGACAGATTCAGGATACCCTTGCACAGCATGGCGAGATCCTTAGCTGATTACAATCAGGATCTCAAGGTGGAACTGGAGTTGGACTATCTTTGCTTGACCACAAAAGTGGGTAAATAATAAAGTAGTTTCCAAGCACAAGAATATATATCATTTAGTAATTCGGTCAATTACCGAGATTGCTTCCTCAGGAAAAATGAAGGACAAATTCAAATGACAACAAAAGTAAAACAAAAATAAAAATAAAGAATTCTTTGAAGTTGAGAGTTTTTGGTAACTAACTAAATTAAAGGTAAATTCAATAAAATAAAAAACTAGATAATATTTAGATTTCATCCCACCTATGAACAAGAATTTCTACTCTAAATCTATAACTTATCTACTTTCGTATTCAAATTAGTATAGATAGATGATTTTCAATTAAAAATTTTGGAAAGAATTAAAAATAGCAATTGAAAGACAATTTATGATGAAAGAATCAAAATCCTAAAGGTTGTAGAAAACACTACTAACTATCTATACTAAATCCAATTATATACAGATAACTGGAAAGTATGTAAACCAAATAGGTTCTCAAAAACATAACTTTTTCAAACAATCACATAAACATTAAAACCCTAGTTTAGAGCATAAACCCTAGTTCATAGGTTAGAAATCCATCCTGCAATTATCTAGAAAAAAAACTACTCAAACATAATGAAATTAAAATTGAAAACAGTTAAAGAAGACATGTAAATAAAAGCAAATAAATAAAACTCGTATTGAAATAAATTTGAAAGAAGAACTTTGTATTTAAAACAAGGAACTGAAAGCAATTACAATAAAAGAAAAAAATATTATAAATAAAAAAAGAACCTTGCATGCAAACTAAAACTAAACTAAGAACAATAAAAGAAGAAGGAGGAGCAGCCCTCATTGGAAGGAGGAAGAGGGTCTCCCTTAATTGTCACACCCTGATCTAGAGATAGAACATTATGTCCAAATACGGTAAAGAGGACCCCACTCTCAGACACACACCTGTATCCTGTACATATAAATATTCATTTAAAACAAACAGTAATTTAAAATGATAAGTTACAATAGCATAACTTTACTCCCTTTATATCCCAAATTCTTTAACATGAAGTAATACCTTTACAACCATAATTTAGTACAAATTATAGCTCCCCAATTACAAGACTCAATAACTATACAAAATGTCCTCACAAGACATGAAAAACCCACTTCCCTCTTAAAACTCCTAGACTCCGCAGTGGATAGCAAAACCCGGATAAATTTGAAGTTTTATGAAAAAATGGCAAAACGATAATTTGCCACTACAGTACGGGTTAAAAACCCAAATTTTTCTAGAACTCAGATGATAAAACAGACCTCACTGTTGGATTTGTCTCACAAAATCTAGTTATCCAGCCAAATTTTTGTTGAATTCCGAGATAGTTGATTTTTTTGCGTTTTACGAAGCAATCGGATGTCGCATGACCTAAAAAAGAAAATGAAATTAAATTTTAAACATTGAAAAATAATTTAAAGTAAATTCATATAAAAATATTTTAAACTTGAACCGGGACGAAATTTAATCATTTCGGGACAAAATAGAACCCGGGAATGGAGGACGTGTGGCGCATCAAGAACCAAGCATTCCAAGGGGTATAAATAGAGGAGAAAATCACATTTTATCCCCATCTCGGCTGGTGTTTTACGTTGGATAGGGAAGAGAGGGAAAAAAGGAGTGTTCCAAATTCTCTCTACGATCTATGGCGTTCCTTTGGTCGAATCGACTTGGGTCAAAAATTAAAGTTCCTCTACGCGATGAGGGCTACAACTATATACCAAAAATCATGGATTTCACCGCAGATTCAAAAACAGAATTTTGGGAGAAATCAAGGTTTGAGCTTGGTTTGTATTCTTGAAGGTTTCTACAAGTTATTTTTACGCGTCAAGAAATAGGGTTCTTTCCTAATTAGGTTTATTTCCAACCTAGGGTTGTTATATGGAATGGGTAGGGTGTTAGAGGTGTAATCTCTTGTCTGACACTTACCTATAATAGTTGAAATGTGGAAAGTGGGTACAGAAATGGGTAAAATCAATTCTAACTTGAATTGGGTATGTAGAAATTACTTGATGTGATTTCTTGAGAAATGTGATATATATGGGTGTTTGATAAAATGTCTTGAATGATATATGTGAGTGTTGATAAAATGCCTTGAATGGTGTATGTGGGTTTTTGATAAAATGCCTTGAATGATTGAAGTAAGTTGTTTTTATGAAATTGGAATAACTTGCTTGGATGATGTTGTAAATTGTAATTATATTCTTATGATATAATTGACAATTGGGAATGTTGAATGAGATAGAATGTTATTCATTATGTGCACATGACATATGAAACATGATGTAAAATTACAATTGAGATCTTAGTTGCATAAAGATATGAAATGCAATTGTACATTTACATTGCATATGAACGGAAAACATCACACTCATAGGCATTAACATGAGTGTGGGTTTGTGTGCATGGTTTGATCAAACACCATTCTTAGTGGATGATGCGTGGGCTCGGGATAGTTGGGCTGATGGTTCAATTGAGTCGCGCAGTTTGCATTGAAAATTGGGCTGATGGTTTAACTGAATGCTCTATTGTTATTTGACATGTGTGTAGATGAAAAATAGAGGAAGAGAATACCGCTAAGGTGTAACGCCCCAAATACCCCCTCGGACGGCATTACATTCTAAAACCTTTCACAATCATGAGAGCACTAAATAAATCCATAAATAAGAAATTTTTATCCATCAACCATTGATATTTTAACAAAATTCGGGCAGAGTCTCCTTTGTACGGGGAGCTCTACCACAAAATCCAACCTGTGCAATTCTACTATAATGACCACACCGGGTCCAATTAACTACTATATAATCAATCCATCAGATTTACATGTTACCCAAAAAAAATATGCCCACAATGGCATGTACATTCCCAAAGAATTAAACTATGATAAGCAGCGGAATTTCAAAAGATAACTAGACTTTACAATCTTTCCAAAAAAAATAGCCTAGTCTAGAACAAAATAGAAGGGCCGCTCTAGGCGTCCACCTCGGGATCTACGCTCCCGTCGATCGGAGTCTCCCTAAGAACGGGCTCCTCGACTCCTGGCTCCTCCTCAAGGATATAGTCTGAAAAATGTTAACAGTAGGGGATGAACACTAGGCTCTGTAGCAAAATCTTCCCAACTCCAACAAGGTTTATAAAATACAAAACTGGTCGGTCACATTTCATAAATAACATATATGAATTTGAAGTAAAACAGGACATTTTAAATAGATCTCAAGTTTAAGCCATACAGTAGTTAAGGAGAGAAATAAATTAAGTTTAACCATAGCAAACCATTTCCAACATTAAGTCAATTAGGAGGGGCTCCCTCCGATGCATCGTCTCATACCAATGCACCGGCCAAGCCATTCCAGCCAATCATCACATTTATGTTGGTTCATCCCCGTACCATGTATGTTGATTGTTTCTCATGAATCTACCCAACGATTATACCTAGTCCACCCTTTTATAATCACAATCACAAGTACTTAGGGAAGGGGCGTCTACCATCCCAATGGCAGTGACGAGTCCCTCCCCAGGAATGGTATACCAACCCTAGTTCGAACTCCAGGCGTACGATAGTGGTCGCATTACCAAATGACAACTCACTACAAGTGCAAGAAACCATCTCCCCCCCCACTGGGTTCAACTGACATTTACACTCTACGGCATATCTCGTAGGTAATCCAAGTCCCTCACAACCACCATACAATGAGTAAACCAACATATTCTCAATCAATTCACATTTTACCAATTAATCGCTAAATACCCAAATTTCACAAGTAAAGCGTCATAGCAAGATGGAATTAAAATGAGCAAAAGATCAATATAAAGATCATTTTCGTTGAACAATATCGAACACTAAATTTATAAAGTGAGAACCAAGGCAATATATGGAGAAAACTCAATTTTTCTTAAAACCAAGTTTGGAAGATGAAAAAGAGAAATTTAGTGGTTACCAAACCATCCCATTATTCAAACATAGCATTTATTACAAGGAGAATTAAGAATCATACAAATCATATCAAATAAATATGGATGGGAGTGGAAAACATATGTATATACATAAACCCTAGCCTCAATGTAAGAAATTAGGAAGAAATCCCCTACCTCTTGGTTGTAGCTTCAATCTAAGACCCAAGATTCAAAATCTTCCTATTCTCCTTCCTTTTCCTCTTAATTTCGTCCTCCTAGGATTTCTAGAGATTTGGGTGTGAGTGGTTGAGGAATAGAAGCAAAAGAAATGGGTGGAGAAGAGAAAACTTGAGAAATTCGGTTTTGATCTTTATGAGGTGGGAATCTCTCTTGACCTTGGTGTTTTTCTCTCCCTTTTCTCTTCTCTTAGGGCTCTAAGGTATTTAGAGTGGGAGGGAAATGAAGAATGGGAGAAATAGGGCTTGGAATGGATGTTTTAAAACTCAAAAATCCTGACTTTTACTGTTCATCGTCTGTTTTGGGGGTTTTCCAGACTTACTGTTTTCCTTATTTTTGATCATGATAAACTTTGAATCTGAAAAAGTGCAAAACATGAAAGTTGTAAATCTAGATGTCTTCTGCATTGTGTCAAAATATCAGCTCAATCGGACCATTGTAGCAAGAGTTATGACGATTCTACGACAACTGGTCCGGAGTAGGCAATGTACCCGGAGCAGCGCCCCAGCGCCCATTTGGGCGCCCCTTTTCACTTCCAATCCTTCCAACTTTAATCCTAACTTATCCTACATACTTTTCTACATCGACCTAATTAGTTCAAGTTCTTTTATGATTTATTTTGTACATTTTCATACCGAAACTAATCTTTTAACTACTCTTTCCTTGAGTTATACTATTTTAACATTTCAAATGAAATAATTACTGAACACCTATGTCTTTTATTTTTTTTTTTTAACGCATGTGGGGTATTACATAAGGAGATGGGCGAAACAACTACCAACCTTCGACTAAAAAGCCTTTATGGAGGCTATTGACACTATGACGGCTACCTTTGCACAAGCTAGCGCCAATATGGGCCAAGGAGACTCAAGAAACCTCCAAAAGTTTAAGGCACAAAAGCTTCCAACTTTTATGGGAGGGGCGGATCCGATGGTGGCTGACTATTGGTTCCAGCAAGTTGACAAAATCTTAGAGGCTATGGAGATCACCTCTGATTCCACTAAGATAAGACTGGCTGCATTCCAGCTAGAAGGAGAGGTCCATCTGTGGTGGGATTGAACAAAGGCCTTGAAGATCTTAGTGGTGATGACATAGAAGAGTTCCGAGAGTTCTTCATGGGCAAGTACTTATCAACGGTTATTCAATAAGTGAAAGCTCGGAAATTCTTGGATTTGAAATAAGGGAATATAACGGTGATGAAATATATGGCTAAGTTCATGGAATTAGCCTATTTTTTCGATGATTACGTGGCCACAGACATGGTCAAAGTGAAGAGTTCGAGGATGGTTTGAAGTTGTCCATCTAGGGAAAGATTGTGGTCTACCGCCTACAAGATTTGGACTCGATGGTCGAGACGGCTATGGTCATTGAGAGAGAGGTCGGTGATGTAAGGAGCATCCGGGAGACAGGTGCTAAGAAAAAGAAGAATGAGGGCCTAATTGCTAAAATATTTTTTTTTTGCAGCCATTAATTTGTGATCGCTAATAAATTTTTAATTTTTAATTTTTCTTTCAAATAAATCATGTAGCAACAAATATTTGTTGTCACAAAAAAAAATAAAAACAATTCTACCGCCTCCCCTATTCGCCCTTTTTCCCTTCTTTTTCTTCAACTCTATTTTTTTTGTCTTCTTCCTTAGCCGCATCTTTTCTCCCAGTAACAAAGCTTCTGTGCATGTGGTCCCAAAAGTGAAAAAGGTTCTCTCTATCTATCTCTCCCATTCAAAGGCACACATTTATATCATTATTATATATGTATAATCCCTAATCCTAAACCACTAATCTACCAATCCATGCACTATCACTGACACACACCCACACACACACACTCTCTCTCTCTCATAGTGGGTTTCATTTATTTGCCATCAAGAAACCAAAGCCTATTACCCTTACCTAATAAAAAAAACCCAAAGCCAATTACTAGTGAATTCCACTCCTTTCCCCCACAAATCCATCCATTGTCAAATAGGCACACCGCCATAGTGCCTCAGCCAACTGCCACACCGCCACAGCGCCTCAGCCACAGAACCTCAGCCACACTCCTATAGCGCCAACGCCACAGCGCCTCAACCACATGCCTCAGCCACACTACCATAGCGCCTCAGCCACACTGTCACAGTGCCTCAACCACACTACTACAGCCACAATCACAGCGTCATCCCCTCCCTCTTCTCTCCTTATCTCTCTCTTCCTTTTCTTTGCACAAACCACCCGCCCTCGAAATCTAGGCAATCCCCAAACCCATTCCCTCTATCATCTCTGTTTTCGATATTCCCCCACCCTAACCCTCGGTTTTACTTCCCCTCTATCTACTACAAGCACACAAACCCCAGACCAATCTCTATCCTCCATCTTTTCTACAAAACCCCCATTATTCTCCCTCTGTCTCTCCCTTTCTCTCTCTCACACACACATACATATACACACACCCATCCACCCGACTTAGTGGGTTCAAGTTATTTCATAAATTTGAATTTTTTGTTTGGTTTATTGCTAAATATGGGTTCTGGGCAAGGATTAATTATTTGTGATGTGGGTTTGGAAAAAAACTTTATATAATTTGAGTTTACTGGGTTCTTTATTTTGATTGAGTTGGGAATTCATTGTTGTGTATGGATTAAATTGAATTTATTTGTGGGGTTGTGCTCGACCTCTGCAATTTGCCAAGAGAAGTTGGATTTTTGTATGCATTATTCTTGTTTTTTCGAAAGAGTAATGTTATTCGGATCAAATTTGTTAATCTAATTTATTGTGGTCATTGAATTGGCTGTGGATTTCATTAAATATTAAAATTTGGTATTGATTCAATAGTTTCACTGAAATCACATAATTAGGTCAATTTTTAAGTTCAAATTACTCTTTCCGAAATAGTTGTAGCTGTAAAAGTTGTAATTGGCATTACTAAAAGAGTGGAGTCATTTTGTAACACTCCGCATTTTATTTTATATATATGCATATAGATATATATTAAATAATTTTTGTAAAAATGGGGATAGGTGTAGCGATGTGCGTTTGAATTTGGTAGATTAGAAATGGAAAAAGGGATGAAATAGTGAACAGTGCACGTGAACTGTGCACTGGCTGCAACTTCAAGCCCAATTTAGACCTTGATGTATTCAATATCTCTTAAAACTCAAAACATGAAAGTTGTAGAGTTCTTTCTTAGCTTTCCATAGCATCTTGAATCATCTCAATTGGAGCTCGGATAAGAGAGTTATGTCATGGAAAAAGGGATGAAATAGTGAACAGTGCACGTGAACTGTGCACTGGCTGCAACTTCAAGCCCAATTTAGACCTTGATGTAGTCAATATCTCTTAAAATTCAAAACATGAAAGTTGTAGAGTTCTTTCTTAGCTTTCCATAGCATCTTGAATCATCTCAATCGGAGCTCGGATGAGAGAGTTATTCCCCGATAACGAAGTAATATCGAAGCAGCCCATGAACAGTAAAAGAAAAAAAAAATTCGGGATTTCTGTGTTTAAAAACACAGATTTCAACCTTTACTCTCATTTCTCTCATTCCACTCTCAACCCACTTCTCTTAGGACTCTAGAGGAAGAGAGAAAGATAAAACACAAGATCAAGAGGAGATCTATACTTCAAAGAAGATCAAATCTTCATCTTCTTCACACTAAACCTAGGTTTTTAAGAACATTGAAGTAGGGTTTTATTCCATCCTTGTCCATTGATGTTAGGGTTATTATACATGTAGAATTTGGCTCTTAATAGTATGTATTTGTTATGGGTTTCTTGTTCCTTGGTATGTTTACAAACATTCCCATGATTTGAACAAAATGATGGTTGGAAATCCATCAAACTCTAGTTTTTGGGGGAAATATGGATTTTTCTCTATATCTTCACATCATCTTGATTTTAAAAATTCTAGAACTTTGTGTTGGGTAGTAAAATGATTGTATTGATGATCTCATGCTTATTTCCTTTAAACTTGTCTCTTGTTATATGATTTGCGAAATGGATATATTTTCTTAAATTGTTCTATTATGTATCTTGCTTGTGAAAATTTGGGGAAACATCATGGAATTTGCTTGTATATGAGGTTGAGTATATTGTTGGTATGTCACTCTTGTGTATGGTGTTGTGAGGGACTTGGATTACCTTCGAAAACTGTCGTAGAGCATTAGAGGTTAGTCTATCCCAATGGGGGGTGAGATGGTTGCCTAATGCTCGTAGTGGATCACTGTGGTGACAGTGACCACTATTGTTCACGGATACCGGGAAAAAGGGTTAGTATACTAGACACCTTGGAAGGATCTCGTCAAGGCCGTATGAGACGGTACATGCCCTTCCTAAATTGGTCTGTGATTGTTAGTGGAAATGGGTGAACGAGGTAGAATCGTCGGGTAGATTCATGAGAAGCGACAACCTACTTGAGTGGTACCAAATAGAAATTTTTGTTCATTGTACCAAATATTATTTTTCCAAGAGTTTCGGGTAGTATGGGATGCCGCGATACCTTGTGGAAATGGTGTATGGTGGAGTGGATTATGTTGGAAATTGTTTGTCAATTAAACGTGATTTTATTCTCGTTCAAGTCCTTATTATTGTACAAACTTGAGATCTCCTTTAAAATGTCCTTACTTTACTTTAAAAATTCATTTATATGTATGTGCGAAACGTGACCTACCTGTTTTACTTGATTTCAAAACCTTGAATGGGTTTGGAAGGATCCTCCTATAGAGCCTTGTGCTCACCCCCCTACTTCTCCACCTTTCAGATTTTGCCTTTGACGAGGAGCTGGGAGTCGAGGGGCCGACATATTTGGAGACTCCGATAGAAGGGAGCGTGGATCCCGAGGTGGATGCTTAGAGCGACCCCCCTTTCTTTTGTTATAGACTTGGATAATCTTTTGGGAGAATTGTATAGCCTAGTTTTTATTTTATAAATTCCGCTGTGTATTATAGTATTTTTGTGGGAATGTAAAGGCCATAACTTGGCCTATTCTTTTGGGATAACATGTAAATTGGATGGATTGATTTTATGGTAGTTAAATGGACCCGGTGTGGTCATTACAGTAGAATTGCACAGGTTGTTTTTTGGGTAGAGCTCCCCGAACAGAGGAGACTCTGTCCAAATTTTCTTAAAATATGAATGGTGGATGAATGAAACTTTTGTCGTGATGGATTTACTTAATGCTCTCATGCGGTGAATGATTTTTAGAATGTAATGTCATCCAAGGGGTTTTTGGGGCGTTACAGATTTGGTATCAAAGCCTAGGCTTTAGGTCTTACATGGGAGCTGTAGGTTATGGATTACCACTCGGGAAGTAGGATTAAGTTGAAGGAAATTGTTGGTCTAATTTTATATGAACCTTATGCTGTAGATTAAAGTGATATTTAGGATGTCTTGTACATCAATGAAACTAAATTGTGAATTGATATGCAGGATGGACGGTGAACGGGTACGTGGACGTGGACGTGGGCGTGGTGGTCAAGCAAATCCACCACCTCTCGACGCCATACAGGGTATTTACCAATGTTTAAGGGAACTCACCACCCTAGTGCAACAACCAGGTGGGAACAACCACCACAACGGTGGAGTTCGTCCTTTAGTCCAAGTACCGGGCAACGGCGATGAAAACCGAAGGATGGTGGCTCTTCGAGAATTTCTACGGCAACACCCACCCACCTTCCAAGGGAGCTCCAATCCCTTAGATGCGGATAGATGGATCGCCGGGGACCTTCGGGTTGGCTTGGCTACCTATTTGTTGGAAGGGGAGGCCGATTACTGGTGGGAGTCAGTGAAGAAAAGGAGGGACACTAATACGCTCACTTGGGAGGAGTTTGAGCAAAGCTTCAACGACAAGTATTTTCCAGAGTCTGTCAGAGATAAGATGAGTGCAGACTTTCTAGCCTTGCGGCAGGGCAGTATGACCGTGGCTGAGTATGAGAGGAGGTTCGATGAGCTATCCCGTTATGCTTCAGAGTTCATATCCACCGAGGATAGGAGGGCCAAGCGCTTCGAGCAGGGTTTGAGACCGACCATCAGAGAGAAGCTTGTGGCACTTAGAATCCGAGACTACAGAGATTTGGTTGACAGAGCGGCATTGGTGGAGAGAGACATTGATGACTCTCAGAGGAGACAGAGCTATGCTAGAGGAGGCCCGATCCGTACAGGTGCCAGTAGCAGTGGAGCACCGAGGGCGTTACCATATCGTCGCCCCGATCAAGCGGTGGGGCAGAGACCTCTTACAGTCCGAGGAGAGGGGCATGCCCCGACTAGACCAAGCACTGACCCTCGTCAATGCTTTGCTTGTGGAGGTGTAGGGCACTTCCGAAACAACTGCCCGTCACTTCCACCCAAGACCAATCAGTCAGCCGGGCCATCAAATGCAAATAGGCCCCCTCCACCACCGAGACCATTGAGAGCTCAAGCCCCCGGTGATGCCAATCCGGGGAGGGTATCCAACCGGAGGAGGATGCCTCCAATGCCGTTGTGGAAGGTATCATTCTTCTCTACAATTCTTGGGCCCGAATCTTATTCGATCCTGGTGCTACTCATTCTTTTATACGTACTGCATATGCTATGAATTTGGGATTGGGTTTCGAGAAGTTAGAACATGCTTTGACTGTTGACTTGCCTACGGGAGAACAGTTGGGTACTAGCCGAGTCTGCAAGGGTTGTGTGCTTCGTATTGGGGAGCACGAATTGATTGTGGATTTGATTGCTTTAGAGATGAAGGGGTATGACGTGATTTTTGGGATGAACTTGTTATCCACTTTTCGTGCGGTAATGGATTGTTTCCGCAAGCGGATTACATTTCAATTGCCGGGAGGAGTAATTTTCAGTTTTGTGAATAACCGAGATTCTTTCCATCCATTTCCTACTACGGGAAGTAAATTCTTAAAAGCTAAGGCAGGGAGCCACTTGAGTTTCTTGGCTAGCTTGATGGGAGATGATCGGGATAGATCCCACTCGGGTATGGTGTTGATTATATCGGATTTTTTGGATGTCTTCCCAGATGAATTACCCGGGTTACCGCCACAGAGAGAGATTGAGTTCGCAATCGATCTTTATCCGGGAACCGAACCTATTTCTATTGCTCCTTATCGGATGGCGCCTTTGGAGTTGAAGGAGCTAAGGAAGCAATTGGACCACTTGCTGGCAATTGGATTCATCCGTCTGAGCACTTCACCTTGGGGAGCCCCAGTCCTCTTTGTGAAGAAGACGGATGAAACACTTCGGTTATGCACAGATTACCGACGGTTGAATCGGGTGACGGTGAAGAACAAGTATCCCTTGCCGCGCATTGATGATTTATTTGATCAATTGAGGGGTTCTAAGTTCTACTCCAAGATTGATCTCCGCACCGGGTACCATCAACTGCGTATCAAGGAGGAGGATATTCCTAAGACTGCTTTTCGTACTCGGTATGGTCACTTCGAGTATACGGTGATGCCGTTCGGATTGACTAATGCTCCAGCAGCCTTCATGGATTTGATGCACAGGGTATTCCGGCCATATCTAGATCAATTTGTCATTGTGTTTATTGATGACATATTGATTTATTCCCGGACACAAGAAGAACATGCACATCATCTCTCGGTTGTGCTACAAACATTGAGAGAACATAAGTTATATGCGAAGATGAGCAAGTGTGAGTTTTGGATGAAGGAAGTGAAGTTCCTTGGCCATGTTGTGTCCGAGCAAGGGGTAGCGGTTGATTCCTCGAAGATTGAGGCCGTGATGCAATGGGAACCACCAAAGAATGTGACAGAAATACGTAGTTTCTTGGGGTTAGCCGGTTACTATCGTAGGTTTGTGGAAGGTTTTTCCAAGCTTGCGATGCCGATGACTCGCCTTACCAAGAAGGGGGAGAAATTTGTGTGGACTCAAGCGTGTGAATTAGCTTTTCGCACCTTGAAGGAAAAGTTGACGACGGCACCGATCCTCATTATTCCGAACAGTGGGGAAGGTTATGATGTTTACACCGATGCTTCACTACGAGGCTTGGGATGTGTGTTGATGCAAGGAGGCAAGGTGGTTGCTTATGGCTCGAGGCAACTCAAGATTCATGAGCAGAACTATCCCACTCACGACTTGGAGCTAGCCGCTGTGGTTTTTGCTCTTAAGTTGTGGAGGTGTTACTTGTATGGAGAGAAATTTCAAGTGTTCTCGGATCATAAAAGCCTCAAGTATGTGTTCACACAGAAAGAATTGAATCTCCGGCAGAGAAGGTGGATTGAGTACTTAGAAGATTACGACTTCACTCTCAACTATCATCCGGGGAAGGCTAATGTAGTAGCGGATGCATTGAGTAGGAAGTCTCAGGGTGAAATCAATGTCCTTGCGGCTAAACGGTGGAAAATGATTGATACGTTGGAGGAGTTTGATCTATGGGTTAATGGACCGGAGGATCGACCATGTTTGTTTAACCTAGTAGCTCAACCAATCCTCCGACAAAGGATTGTGGAGTTGCAACGGTTAGATCCCGAGTTGACAGAAATTCGGGATAAATTGGAGAGGAATGAGATTGTTGAGGATTGGTCTATAAAGAATGAGGAGTTACAGTTTCGGGGAAGATTATGCGTGCCAAACGACGACCAAGTGAGGGAAGAAGTGTTGGGAGAGTGTCACCGATCGAAGTTCTCTATACATCCGGGGAGTACAAAAATGTATAGAGATATGAAACGACAATATTGGTGGAGTGGAATGAAGAAGGATGTAACAAAGTTCATTTCAAGGTGTGCCGTATGTCAGCAAGTGAAGATTGAGCACCAACGACCTGGAGGATTATTACAGTCTCTGCCTATCCCGGAGTGGAAGTGGGATCATATCACCATGGACTTCGTGTCGGGTTTTCCACGGACTTCAAGAGGGCATAACGCCGTATGGGTTATCGTAGATCGACTCACCAAGTCAGCTCACTTTTTGGGGATGAAGACCACAGACTCATTAGAGATCTTGAGCCGACTGTACATTCGAGAGATTGTTCGATTGCATGGAGTTCCACTTTCTATCGTGTCGGATCGCGATTCTCGTTTTGTGGCTCGTTTTTGGCAAAGTCTACAACAAGCTATGGGGACAGAGTTACATTTCAGCACAGCCTTTCACCCTCAAACAGATGGCCAATCCGAGAGAGTGATACAGATTTTGGAAGACATGTTACGGGCTTGCGCGTTGGACTTCAAAGGGAGTTGGAGCGATCACTTACCGTTGGTGGAATTTGCGTACAACAACAGTTACCAAGCGAGTATCGGAATGGCACCATATGAAGCTTTGTATGGAAGACCATGTAGATCCCCGACGTGTTGGTTGGAAGCCGGAGAGAGTAGTATGTTTGGGCCCGAGATTGTACGGGAGACAACGGAGAAGATTCAGCTCATTCGGGAGAGATTACGCACAGCACAGAGTCGACAAAAGAGCTATGCGGATAGGAGAAGAAGGCCTTTGGAATTCAAGGAGGGAGATTTTGTATTTCTTAAAGTGTCACCCAAGAAGGGCGTACTTAGATTCGGTAAGAAAGGAAAACTCGCTCCAAGGTACATCGGTCCATTTGAAGTGATCAAGACAGTGGGCAAAGTAGCATACCAACTTCGGCTACCAGTATCGTTGTCAGGAGTTCATGACGTGTTCCACGTTTCGATGTTGAGGAAGTGTCAACCAGATACGTCGCATGTCGTGGATTTGGAGGATATTGAAGTGCAAGATGGAGTCACCTATGAAGAGCAGCCGGTGAAGATTCTTGATATCCAGGAGAAAGTGCTTCGCAACAAGGTAATCCAACTGGTGAAAGTCCTGTGGCAACATCATGGCGTAGAGGAAGCAACTTGGGAACCGGAGTGGGAGATGCGAGAGAAATATCCATATTTGTTCGATACTTGAGGTAAGTTTCGAGGACGAAACTTTCTTTAAGGGGGTGGATTGTAACACTCCGCATTTTATTTTATATATATGCATATAGATATATATTAAATAATTTTTGTAAAAATGGGGATAGGTGTAGCGATGTGTGTTTGAATTTGGTAGATTGGAAATGGAAAAAGGGATGAAATAGTGAACAGTGCACGTGAACTGTGCACTGGCTGCAACTTCAAGCCCAATTTAGACCTTGATGTATTCAATATCTCTTAAAACTCAAAACATGAAAGTTGTAGAGTTCTTTCTTAGCTTTCCATAGCATCTTGAATCATCTCAATCGGAGCTCGGATGAGAGAGTTATGCATGGAAAAAGGGATGAAATAGTGAACAGTGCACGTGAACTGTGCACTGGCTGCAATTTCAAGCCCAATTTAGACCTTGATGTAGTCAATATCTCTTAAAACTCAAAACATGAAAGTTGTAGAGTTCTTTCTTAGCTTTTCATAGCATCTTGAATCATCTCAATCGGAGCTCGATGAGAGAGTTATGCCCCGATAACAAAGTAATATCGAAACAGCCCATGAACAGTAAAAGAAAAAAAAAATTGGGATTTCTGTGTTTAAAAACACAGATTTCAGCCTTTACTCTCATTTCTCTCATTCCACTCTCAACCCACTTCTCTTAGGACTCTAGAGGAAGAGAGAAGGATAAAACACAAGATCAAGAGGAGATCTATACTTCAAAGAAGATCAAATCTTCATCTTCTTCACACTAAACCTAGGTTTTTAAGAACATTGAAGTAGGGTTTTCTTCCATCCTTGTCCATTGATGTTAGGGTTATTATACATGTAGAATTTGGCTCTTAATAGTATGTATTTGTTATGGGTTTCTTGTTCCTTGGTATGTTTACAAACATTCCCATGATTTGAACAAAATGATGGTTGGAAATCCATCAAACTCTAGTTTTTGGGGGAAATATGGATTTTTCTCTATATCTTCACATCATCTTGATTTCGAAAATTCTAGAACTTTGTGTTGGGTAGTAAAATGATTGTATTGATGATCTCATGCTTATTTCCTTTAAACTTGTCTCTTGTTATATGATTTGCGAAATGGGTATATTTTCTTAAATTGTTCTATTATGTATCTTGCTTGTGAAAATTTGGGGAAACATCATGGAATTTGCTTGTATATGAGGTTGAGTATATTGTTGGTATGTCACTCTTGTGTATGGTGTTGTGAGGGACTTGGATTACCTTCGAAAACTGTCGTAGAGCATTAGAGGTTAGTCTATCCCAATGGGGGGTGAGATGGTTGCCTAATGCTCGTAGTGGATCACTGTGGTGACAGTGACCACTATTGTTCACGGATACCGGGAAAAAGGGTTAGTATACTAGACACCTTGGAAGGATCTCGTCAAGGCCGTATGAGACGGTACATGCCCTTCCTAAATTGGTCTGTGATTGTTAGTGGAAATGGGTGAACGAGGTAGAATCGTCGGGTAGATTCATGAGAAGCGACAACCTACTTGAGTGGTACCAAATAGAAATTTTTGTTCATTGTACCAAATATTATTTTTCCAAGAGTTTCGGGTAGTATGGGATGCCGCGATACCTTGTGGAAATGGTGTATGGTGGAGTGGATTATATTGGAAATTGTTTGTCAATTAAACGTGATTTTATTCTCGTTCAAGTCCTTATTATTGTACAAACTTGAGATCTCCTTTAAAATGTCCTTACTTTACTTTAAAATTCATTTATATGTATGTGCGAAACGTGACCTACCTGTTTTACTTGATTTCAAAACCTTGAATGGGTTTGGAAGGATCCTCCTACAGAGCCTTGTGCTCACCCTCCTACTTCCCCACCTTTCAGATTTTGCCTTTGACGAGGAGCTAGGAGTCGAGGGGCCGACATATTTGGAGACTCCGATAGAAGGGAGCGTGGATCCCGAGGTGGATGCTTAGAGCGACCCCCCTTTCTTTTGTTATAGACTTGGATAATCTTTTGGGAGAATTGTATAGCCTAGTTTTTATTTTATAAATTCCGCTGTGTATTATATTATTTTTGTGGGAATGTAAAGGCCATAACTTGGCCTATTCTTTTGGGATAACATGTAAATTGGATGGATTGATTTTATGGTAGTTAAATGGACCCGGTGTGGTCATTACAGTAGAATTGCACAGGTTGTGTTTTGGGTAGAGCTCCCCGAACAGAGGAGACTCTGTCCAAATTTTCTTAAAATATGAATGGTGGATGAATGAAACTTTTGTCGTGATGGATTTACTTAATGCTCTCATGCGGTGAATGGTTTTTAGAATGTAATGTCATCCAAGGGGGTTTTTGGGGCGTTACACATTTGTACTTGTTTTTCATAACTCATTTAATTTTTTTTATGATTTTGGGCTCTAGGTATGATTTTAAGTTACATAATTTTGTAAATAATTTAGCTCTATGTTTATCTTTTGATGTAGACCATTATGATTCAGCTCACGCACACACACAAACACACTTCACAATCAATTTACAAACACAGGGACTAAGTCGGACAATAGATGATAGATTTGTTCTTATGATATTCAGGTGATTATTTGTCGTTTTGCAAGTGAATCTTTGCCTCTTTTGCGATCTTCAAGTAATACGTTGTCCCTTTACAATTATTTTATTAAAGTTTAATTTATATTTATATGTCATAAATTTTGTAATCAATAAAGCTCCTAATTGATTTTAACTTATGATAAGTTAAATGATTTCGTTTTCTTGGAAGTTAAATGAGTTCAATTTCAATTTCATGATTTTGATCTAAATGTGATAAATTCCAATTTCATGCTATTTGAGAGAGATGTGATAAATTTATAAATTTTGTGCAATGTGATAAATTTTACTATGAGAAAATTGATTTAAACATAATGCATGTTTAAATTTTAGAAAGTTTAATTGTGTTTAAATCGTATAGAACAATCGAAATATTTTAGTGAAGCATATATGTTAATTAATATCTATAATGAATTTCTTCATGCATATAATATTAGAACCATTTAAAAGTTTCATCGTATTTAGAGAATATTTTTTTGGTGATATGATTTTTGAGTTGTCTACTTTTAGATAGTTCAAGAATGGATATACCTTTAGTTTAGTTAGTGTCTCTCCATCTAATTAGTTAAAAAAAATACGGTTTTGTAGGTACATTAATTGAAATGGATAAGAGTTGGATGATAGTTAGGAAAAGATCGAGTAAGCAATATATTTATGGGGTGAAGTCGTTCATTAGATTTGCAATGCCACGAATGGGACAAAATGGAAAATTTTGGTGTTCGTGTAAGAATTTTATGAATCTTGAATGGCATACTAAAGAGACTGTAGAAATTCATTTGTGCTAGAAAGAGATTATGGCTTATTACACATAGTGGCAACACCACGGGGAACCTGTCCCTTCGAATGAACACAATGAGGATAATAACATCGGTGAAACTTTCCAAGATGATAGGACAAACTCTGATCGTGATGAATTACCTGATATGTTAGAAGATGTGGGCAATGGGACTTTCATGGATTCTGTTTGGGGGGAATCGAATTTTGGAAAAACTGGTGATTGTGGTGATAAAGAAGATTGTGGAGAGGTTTAAAAAATTAGTGCAGAATGCTCAACGTGAGGTGTATCTGGGATGCACAAAATTTCCTCTGCTATCAATGGTTGAAAAATTACTTTATGTGAAAGCGTTGAACAAGTGGAGCAATAAGTCATTTAACATTTTGTTGGTGTAACACCCCGCATTTTCTTTTATATATGTATATAGATATATAGTAAGTAATTGTGGTAAAAATGTGGATATGTGTAGTGATGTGTGTTTGAAATTTGGTAGATTGAAAAAGTAGAGATTTAAAATGTTAGTGGAAATAATAGTTGAAATTTGGTTTTAATAAGTGAAAATATGAAATTTTAGGTCCTATAACAAAGCGATGAGAGAGTTATGCCCAGATAACAAAGCGATGTCAAAACAGTCCAATTAGCTTCGTTTTGCATTTAACGTCTCCATTTGCATCCTAAATCAAAATATAAGAATAATGAGTACATTTAGGCTTCAAATAAGTATAAAAGGCTTTAAGGAGCACCCTTTATCACCTTTTATTTGCAAACAACGCAAACTTTATTAATAGTCGGTTCGGATGAGTAAAATAGAAACTTTAGTGTTTCGGGTATACGTTGACTTTGGTTTTGAGATAAATTATAAACATAAATGTTTTTAGGTTAAAATAACATTAAAAATGAATCCGGAACGTCGAAAAATCTTAGGATAGTCATATGGATCAAATTGGAGATTCTTAGTGGTAAAACTGTAATTTTAGAGAAAACCAAAACAGGTTGTGAACAGTGAATTTCGGGGCTGAGGTTTTTTAAACCCCATTTTCATCCCATTTGCCCTCATTTCTTTCACTCCACTCTCACCCCCACACCTCTTGGAATCCTAAAGAGCATTAGAGAGGAAGAAAAGAAGGGAAAAACAAGAGATTTAAGGGTAGATTCAAGATCAAAGCTCAAGTTCTTCCTACAAACTAAGGATTCAAGGTTGGGGTTTTCTCTCATTCACTTACATTGAGGGTAGGGTATTTATATGTGTATGTTTTGGCTATCAATGGTATATATATATATGTTATGGAATCATCTTCTCTTAGGCTTTTTGCAAGGATTACATGTTTTGAACAAAGTAGGGTTTAATACCCATTAAATATCCTTTCTAATTTTAAAACTCTAATTTTTGGAGAGTGATGTATTTCCTTCCTAAATGTTTTCTTTATTATGGATTTTGAAACCTTAGTGCTTTGTGTTGGGTAGAAAAATGATGTTATTATGATCTCATGTATTTTCTTAGTTGGTTGTGGAATTGTTACATGATATATTTTGGAGATTTTTGATAGATGCTTGTAAATTGAGATAAATGTTGGAATTGTATATTTAGTTGGGTTGTTTGTGATGCACATGAATGAGAGGTTCCTTGTAAGGATACTCACCCCTTCCTAAGAGGTTTCCAGTAAGGATGCTTGGAAAATAATGTAGTGATTGGTGAGAGGTTCCATATAAGAATGTTCATCCATTCTCAAGAGGTTCTCGGTAAGGATGCTTGAGAATCAAAGGTGACCTAAAGGGAGTGGAGGTTACCACAAAGTATGCCAGCTAAGATGAGAGTATACTATCACCCGCATCCGGATGGGAATAGACACGCGTCCAGACGATAAGAAACACATGTTTGGACGCACCAAATCGGGGGCTTCACACCCCAAGCCTACTTTAGATGTTTTCTCCAAATTTTCACCCCATTTCATCAATTCTAATTCTAGAGAGGCTTAGAGAGGAAGAAATAATGGGAAAAAAAAGAGATTAAAGTGTTGATTCAAGTTAGAAAAGATCAAATCTTCTAGTTCTCACACAAAAGCTAAGGAAGCAAGGTAGGGGTTTCTTCATATTCTCTTCCATTAAGGTTAAGGTTTATATATATGTATGTTTTGGCTCTAAATACTATTTATATGCTAGAAAATCTTTGATTCTTGATATTCTTGCAAATATTACCATGTTTTAAACAAAGTTATGGTTGGATAGTTATGAAATCTTTTTTTCTTGTATTAAAATCCTAGTTTTCATGAAAAATAGATTTTTCTTAGATTTCTCGTTTGTTTTTTGATTTTAAAACTCAAGTGCTTGGTATTGAACAATAAAATGGAATTTTTGAGGATCTCTTGCATATTTTCTTAAATTATTCTATTAGAATAATACATGTGAAATTTGGGAATTTTGGATTTTACTTGGGATTGGAGAAATTGGTTGGGTATTGTATCTCTTGTGAATGTTTGGAAGACTATGGGTGGCCGTTAATCGGGTATCGTAGAGTGGGTAGATGCATTTCTTACTCCATACGGGTTTGAATTTTTCCTACCACTCATAGTGGGGTTGATGCTTTGCGAGGACCAAACTACTATTCGCTCATGAGTATTGAGGTTGAGGGGTAGTATACTATTCCTAGGTTGGATTCGTCACTGTCAATGCGTTGGTATACGCCCTTCCTAAAGTTGGATATCCTTGCAAGGATTGGAGATGTGTGTGTAGGTCAAGATATTCTCAATGTGCTTATTCATGCGATGTCATATATCATACCTGAGATACATTATGGGCTATTGTTTATTGTGCAAATGGTTGGTTATAGTTTATTATGGAAAAGAGTTATTGTGGAATTGGTTTACTATGAAAATGGTTATTGTGGAAATGGTAACCTGTTGGAATTGTTATATTTGGGAATTGGTTTTACTTTTTCATTTAATGATTGCTATTGTGTAAACTTGAGATCCATTAAAATGTTCATGTTTTCCTTCAAAAGCTATATATGATATTTGTAAAATGAGACCGACTGTTTTATATGCTTTTGAAACCTTGTTCGAGTTTGGGAGAATTTTTTCACAGAGCTTAGTGCTCACACCCTACAAACAACATTTTTTTCAGATTTTAGTTTAGAGGAGGAGCTCAGAGTTGACGAGCAGGTAGCTTAGGAAGCTCAACTTGATGGGCATGTGGACCTAGAGAGGATGTCTAGAACTGTTCTTTTTATGTTCGAGACTATAAGATTTTTTTTGAGATAATATTCATGTTAATATTTTTCTTATTCCGCTGCAAGATAATAGTTAATTTTTGGGATGTAATTGTCATAGTTGGACATAGTCTTTTGAATGCAATGGTCATGGCTTGACATACTCTTTTAGATGAAGTTGTAAATATTATGGATGATGAAATGGAATTTCCTTTAATTATGAACTTTATTAGTTGCTCTCATGATGTGAATGATTTTAGATAGTAATGTCGTCCAAGGAAAATTTTGGAGTGTTATAGCCGTTAATCGATGAGTTGAGAGAACTATGGGAAGTTGGGATAGTAACTTATAATGCATATAGCAAAGAGACTTTTCGAATGCATGTGGCGGTTATGTGGACCATTAATGACTTTCCTGCTTATGGTTACATGTCTGGGTGGAGTACAAAGGGTTATATGACATGTCTAGTTTGTAACTACGATACTTCATCCAAACCATTGAGAAGTAAAATATGCTACATGGGACATCATCGTTACTTGCCTCAAGAGCATGTTTGGCGTCGGAGTAAATTGTTTGACGGTAAGTATGAGAAACGGTCGAAACCATTAAATCTATCTGGGGATGAGATTTTGGAACAACTATGATCACTGACAAATGTCAAGTTTGGGAAGCATCCAAGCAAGAGGAAAGGAAAATGCACATTTGAGGAACTTAATTGGACAAAGAAAATCATTTTTTTTTAGCTACCATACTGGTTAACACTAAACCTCAGACACAACCTTGATGTCATGCATATAGAGAAAAATACATGTGACAATATTCTTGAAACATTGCTTAGTATAGATGGAAAGAATAAGGATACTGAAAAGGATCATTTAGAATTGGATGATTTGAATATAAGGAAAGAATTGCACCCCCAAAAGCGAGGTGATTCTTACGTGAAACCCCCAGCATGGTACACATTGCCCCCAAAGGAGAGACATGGTTTTTTAGAGTTCCTAAAATTCGTTAAGTACCTTGATGGCTATGCAGCAAATTTCTCAAGATCTATAAGTACTAAGGATGGAAAAGTATTGGATTTGAAAAGTCATGATTGTCATTTTCTCCTACAACGGCTCATTCCGATTGGAATACGTGGGTATCTTGACAAAGAAATCTATACTGTTTTGTTTGAGATAGACAATTTTTTTCAACAACTCTGTTTGAAAACATTGAGGGTTAAAGAATTGAAGATATCCCATGATTGAATAACTTGTTTTTCACCAGCGTTCTTTGATGTTATGGTCCATCTAGTTGTGCACTTGCCTCGAGAGGCAATTCTTGCCGGACCAGTTCTGTGACGCCCCAAAATCTGTGGGTCTGTTGATTACCCATCAACCCGTGGATACCGAGTAACTCAATATCACACCGTTATGCCCCATTTACCAAGGTCCTTAATTTAATAAAATTCGGGCAGAATCTCCTTTGTACGGGGAGCTCTACCCAAAATACAACCTGTGCAATATACATTAACATGATCCGTCCAAGGCCCCATATAACACAATGACCACATAGGGTCCATTTATAAGTAAAACTTGACCACACTGGGTCCAATCATCCATATTTATATCAAAACATGCAAGGTTAGTTTAACAATAGTCCATATAAGTTCTATTACAATTTAAAAGATTACATACTTAAAACATTTTTTCCACAAAATATTTTAAGTCAACACAAAATAAAGCCACATTCGACTTTCTTCAAGCATGAGGGTTCAAATTGGAGCCATCCATCGGTGTACCTCTCTCACCTGAAATATTTCCCATATAGGGTGAGCCAACGCTCAGTAGAAAAACTCCTACAGAGGCTACTTCCCACCTAAAATGTGTATGCAATGCGCACATGCCACAAAAAACTTCTTCCAAATAAGAATATGTTATTCAAGATAGAATCTCATGATGACATGCCAAGTAATGAGATGAAACTCACTCGTGCATGCTATCATGAGCCCACACCGACTCCACAACACAATGCATCTCATATGTGTAAAACAAACGTCTTTGATGAAACACATCCAAAGATAATTTTAAAATCAACCATATGTCATAAAACCAATTCATTCTTGGATGTTTCCCATCAAATGAATAGTTTATTTATCAAAATCATGTGTCTTTATGGGTATCGGATTCAGGAATCGCACCTCCAACTCCGTACATCGTTACACTTTTTTAGAATTTCACCGCCGGTAATTGTATGAACCAAGTGACCGGGTTTTTCACCCGATGGAGTATCTAGCCCTACTTGCTATACCGGACACAAATTTTCTTATGCATGTAACCGTGTGACTCCATAGGACGTTCCATCCCACTTTTTCGAGCCCACCATCAAGCACCAATGTTGGTGTTGATCACCCCATGCAACCCTACACCCACACTCATGCATGTAGCCCATGAATGTGATGTCAATTCCATGTCCATATTGTAATACATGCCAAATGAACAATTTTTATATATCAATGTATATCATGACAATTTATATCATTTACATATAATCACCATAACCATTTCAAGTTCAATATATCAAAACATATAAATTCTATGATCATCATAATGCTAACATATCTTTAAGCATACATCAACATAACATTACAATTGTAAATCACATCATAAGCATGTAATTTCACTTTACCACATTTTTCAAGCATGTTATTTTATCAAACACAACAAACACATTCAGGGCACCAATCATGTAATCACATAATTCAAGTATTTTAGAACCTTGAAATTATCTTGAATGTGTGGTGAAGGTATGACCACATTACATGAGAATTTGGAGGCTTAGAAGTTAAGAAATCAAAGAGGTATTGGTGTTTGATAACAAAGGCACCAGCACTAGCTCCTATTGGTGGAAGTACCTTTGTTTTTCTCTATTCTGACCATGATCCACTCAGAATCTAGAAATGTTCAAAACACGAAAGTTATAGATTTAGATGTCTTTTATATCGTGTAAAACTTTCAACTCAATCCAATGGTTGGATCAAAGGTTATAATGATTCTACGACAACTGGTCCGAAGCAAAAAAGTGTACCGACTTTTCTTGTTATCACATAATATTGCCCACATCTTTATAAATCACACTTGAGCACATAACATACCCAAACACATCAAATCCCAAGGAATCACACAAGTAACTTCCTTTGTCAATTTTTACTAGGAATTTATATAGGCCCAATTTCACACTCATTTCCTTAGTCATATACATAAATGAGTCAATATATATATAAGCACATATATTCAACCATCTACATATATTCAACCATCCCACATAGACATTCTAGGCTAAGAATAGACCCAAGTAGGAGAACCCCCCTACCTTAATAGAAGTGTAGAGACTTCTATTCCACCAAAACAAGCCTCATAGCTTTGATCCTTTAAGACTTTGTCTTTGAATCTTTGGTGAAAGTCTTCATTTTTGGTACCCACGCGTAGCCCTCGTCACGTAGATCGACTTTAGTTCTTGGTCTGACGAATTCCGACCAACGGATCTTGAGAAATCATCAGAAAAAAACTTGGAAAAACACACTTTCTCTCTTCTCACACCTGAACCAGACAACCTCTTGGGGAAGAAAATCTGATTTTTTTTCAGATATTATGCCTCTTTTATACTTTTAATGACTTGGTCCTCGTCGCACCAAGTGTCCTCCTTTGTTCGGGTCCGTTTTTCGCTCCGAAACGATTAAATTTCGTACTGGTTTAACCTCAAAATATTTTATATAAATTTTATTTAAAGTATTTTTTAAATTTCAAATTTTTTATAAAAATTTCATTTTTTAGGGGTCACCGGACACCCGTCACCTCGAAAAATGTAAAAAATTCGATTATCTCGAAATTTGTCTAGGTAACTAGATTTCGCGAGACGAATCCAACGGTGAGGTTTGTTTTATCATCCGAGGTTTAAAAAAATACCAGTTTTTAACCCGTACTATAATAGCAAATTATTATTTTGCCCTTTTTCAGAAAAAGTTCAAATTTTTCCCGAATTTCACAAGTTCATTACCGCTGGATATGCTTGATTGAAAGGTAATAATCCTTCTAATATCAATCCATGTATTGTTGACTTAAATTTGATTGTACTTTTATTGTATAAAAGTATCTTGGCACTTTGAAGAAGTATGTTGGCAATCGAGCATATTTTGAAGGTTTGATCGTAGAAGCTCATATATTGTGAATGAGTGTTTGATTTTTTGTTCACTATATCTAAATGGGATGGAAACTGTATTTAATCATGAGGAACAAAATAACGATGACAGTGAACATAGTCTGGGTTGATGGTGTTCTCGCAAAATGTTTGTCCCTTTGGAACAATAACAAATGCAACTGAGGTGTCCTAGAAGGAGCGTGATATGGCTCCATGGTTTGTTTTGCATAACAACCCTGAGATAGATTTGTATCTGGAGTAAGTTGAATTTTTAAATATGTGAATTCATGATTTTATTTTATTTGAATGATTTACGATCACATTTTTTTGTAAGTAGAGAGCACAGAAACATATTGCGAGAGCAAAATGAACAAGACATTCATAGAAGACATCAACAAGAATTTTCCAAGTGGTTCGAAAAATGAGTAAGTAATATTTTATGAAATACTAAGTGTAGTCCATTTGTATGTTTTAGTGAAAAATGGTAATATTGTTTTCCTTATGGTATCTTTGTAGATCAATCAATTGCAATTTGAAGGTTCAACTGAAGCTACTGATGAATTTGATCATTTGCATATGATCCTGATTTTACGGTTAGAATGTATTTGGGTTACAAATGCAATTGAATCTGATTTCACACCAAAGATCACAATAACCATCGTAAAACCTAAAATAGTGGATTAGTTGTTGAAGGGGATCATGAGAACAAAACAATTGACTACTACGGTTATTTATGTAAAGTATGAGAACTGAGTTATATTTTTGGATATCGTGTTGTTTTGTTCCAATATGAATGGTTTAATCTTTCAAAGGGAATAACAATCCATATTAATGCACATTTCACAAGTATTGATATTAGAGGTCGTTGGTACAAAGATGGTACATTTTGTCCTACCTAGTCAGACACAACAAGTCTTCTATGTTAATAACACTGAGTATGGTCCACATTGGCAAAAATAGTACAAACGGTCCAACATTGAGGCATATGGGATATACCAGAGTTACCTGACGTAGAAGTAGGTGATGATGAACTTTTTAGTCCAAGGGATGCGTTTCAACAAGATGAAACCTCTGAGGATGTTCCTATAGTAGTTGAAGATTTTGATACCTACCGATTTCGTAGGAATAAACTCGATCCTGTGCTTATTCCAAGTAAAAGGGTTATGACATCTGAAAACAAACAAGATAATAACATCGATGATGATTTCATTTGTGATGACGATGATGAGACACTATTAGAGTATGGTAATTCTAAAGAAGATATGAATAGCATTTCTGTATCTAATGTTACTCCAGATATGTAGAATATTTTAGGCAAATTTACTAGGCAATGGTATGATTATTTATTATTTTTTACTTATTTTGTTTATGATTAAATATTTGCATAATTATCTAAATATCTTAATGTTACAGGACACATGCCTCCAAAATGTAAACTCGGCTTATCTGCACCTACACGTTCGGATGTGCCATCTAGTGGGACAATTGGTTCACTGATATCAATTATGCCTAGTCCATGTACTGCGGATAGCAACAAATGTATGATTTTATTTACTTAAGTTGAATCTAAACTATTTTCTATTATTCAATTTTGTTTTGTGCTTGATAGGGTTAACCTTGAGACGAGGGTGAGGTCTTACTCGAGAAAAGGCTACAGAGAAGATATTAGCAGCACATGAAAAATTAAAGGGTGAGATTCGCGCAAAAGTGGGTGCTCCTGTTGGCGAAAATGCACAGCGTCTTATTACGAAGATTGGAACCCTAGCTAGGGGTTTTGTCCCAGTCAGGGATATGACCCAATGACACTAGTTACCTGTTGAAAAATAGGGCCCTATCATTGCAAGATTCTTGGTAATTAATTTTTTTTTTTTTGGTATTTCTAGTTAACATATATATTTATTTTTTCTTGAAATGATATACTACTTTTTCGTTCAAACTAGTTTAATGTCGTGGGGTATGGTGAATTTGATAATGTTGCAGAATTCATTGACAAAAAATTTGCTAGGTTATATAGTCATTACAGTTGTAGAATGCACAAGTATTACATTAGATTGGTGTAGTCTAGTATGGACCCAAAAAGTAAGCCTTATTGAGAAGTTAGTCAAGATGATTGAATTTATTTAATAGAACATGTCTGCAAGGATCAAAACTTCCATGTAAACAATATATGTTATAGTGATGTTGATGGTTTTTATGTAATATAATTGAGTAATTTGTTGTTCTAACACATTTTTTTTTTGTAGAAACGATCAAAGACAAATTCTGAATATCGCGCTAAATTACCCTACAATCACACTATGGGTTCTAAGTCTTTTCTTTCTGCAATGCATGCTATGGTTATAATTTTTTAACTTAAAATTATTTGTCATTCATTTGTTTAAAATGTTGAAAGTATATAGTTTCACATGAATTTTTGAAAACAATTGGAACCCAAGGCACATGAGCCGCCTCATATCGTGGACGTCTTTTATAAAACCCACATTAGCAAGACGTCAAGGAAGTGGATTTCACCCAAAGCAGAGTCTTGATATGTAAGAGTATCAATTGTCTCTATATTTCCATTTTCAAATTCATAGGTTTTGTTATTGGGTTATAACTTTTTAAAAAATTTAGGAATGGATGAAGGAGTTGAAGGATCAACCAATAAAGGATGGTGAATCCCCATTGTCTCAAGAGGAGATTTTATGCACTATCCTTTCCAAAAGGTCCAGTTATAGGGTTGGTCCAAAGTCATCTTTTTCGATAAAATGTTGCCAAAACTATTGAACATGAGCATGAGGTAAGAGGTTTGAAGACATTTATTGAGACTCTTCAGGGTGAAAATGAAATCAAACAAAAGAGTTAGATGAGACTAAGGCAAAACTCGAACAGATGGAAAAGAAACAAGAGATGATGTTGCAGTAAATGTCAAAGGTAAAGTTGGCAATGCAACGTGGTGGAGGCAATAGGAAGACAAGCGAGACGACTTCATCTTGGTAAGTATTATTCAGTTCTAAATATATGCTTAATGTACTCTAGCAAATAATTTTTTAGTTTTGCTAATGTACTTTTGTTGTGTTCAATGCAGATTAACAATGGATTACTTGGAGTTGGTTTTGGAGATGAGATCTCTTCCTCTATGATCTAAGTATTTCGAGTTCTTGTGGCATCTAGATATTGTGGCATTTGATTTTATTTTTTTTTTCAGTTTGATTTTTTACGTGGGATTTTTTGATATGAGATTTTATTATGAAATTATATATAAATGTTTTTGTATGAGTTATTGTATGAATGTTTTTATATGTGTTTTGAATAAATGCTTGGGATATTATTTTTTGTTTTGTTTTATGGATTATTTAATTTATAATGATCTTCAATGATTGAAATTCTATAGTGAATTTATCTTGATTTGTTACAAGGACAATAGTAATCATAAAATACCGTTCTTTAGAAATGATTTTGTTTGAAGATGAGTACAATTTGGTCGCTAAAAATCTCTTATTTTGGTGACAAATAAATTTTGTTTCCTATTATTTAAAGGGAAGATTATTCATTTTTTATTTGGCATCAAAAATATGTTAGTCGCAAAAATGTACCTTGATTTTCTGTGACAAATATTATGTCATTGCCAAAGAGAAAAAATATGATCATAATATAATGTCTTTCGGCAACGAAGGTTTTTTTGTGGCAAGTAGATGAATTTGTAAGTAACTAAGTTTTTTTGTCACTAATAATTTACTTTAACGACGATACTTTAGTTCGTTGTCAAAAGCTTTTAGTGGCGAGGCTACTGTGACAAATTGGCAAGCAAGTTTTTTTGTCGCAAAAAAATTTTAGCGGCGACTTTTTTTGACTCTAAAAAACATTTTTCTTGTAGTGATAATGATTATAACTTTAATTCATCAAAGAGAAAGATTCATATTGAGTCAACAAATTTGGTGAATTGGAAGATGATATTATTTGTATGATAGAAATTAATTATTAAAGGAATCCACGTCCCAGTATTTAAATGAGTTGGTGATGTCATTTTGAGAAAGCTCATAAGTTTTCTCTTGTCAAACCTTACAGGTGGATTTAATTATCCTACATGACAAATAAATTGAGTTGTAAAATCTCAAGAATAAAAAGAACCCAATTAAAAATAATTGTCAGTAATTTAATTAATTGATGGATATCTATAATCTTAAACGTGGGGAGATTATTAAGAATATAATAACAATAAGCTCGAAAGATAATTTTGAGATAAGATCTAAGAGATCATTAATAAGTCTTTAGTGGATAAACTTATTATTAATGGACCGTAGAATATTTGTTCTGGATTAGACATAGGATTTCTATGCCCATTAAAAGCCCAAATTTTATTTCTCTTTAGGGTCTATACTATAGCCTATATATACACGTTCTGTCTGGTTCTCTAAGCCACACAATTTACTTTCATGCTTGGAAGAGGTAGAGAGAGCAAGAGAGAAAATTCAGGAGGATTGTAATCCACATTGCATTCGATTTTTTGGCTTTGAAGGACACATGGTAGAAGATCGTAAGGTCCATAAAACCAATTGTTCTATCTACATTAGGTTTTTTGTTCATGTTGTAACAAGATCAATCTTTTGAAAGTAAACCCTAATTTCGCCTTGTAAGGTTAACAAATAATTTTTTTTTTTTTTGGATTTGGTTTATACGCGCCATCAATGGATTTAGCGACTCACATTCCAACATCTTCAAATTTAGGACAAAGGTAATGACCTTAGAAAGTTAATAGCCTTTGGTATAATTTATTTGACTTAGGATGATTAATGTTAAAAATGGACTTGAAAAAATCTTTGAATGACTCTTAGGTTTTTCAAACAAAAATTTTTCTAAACCTTAAATGTGTTTTAAAAACATAGAATGAGTCATGTATTGGATCCTATTTGAGCAATACCCCTTAGTACTCAATAGGCATAATTTTTTCTTGGTTTCCAACTTATAAACTAGTAGGGACCGCTCTCTAGTCACTCGTTATCGGCTAGACCGGTCTATGAACAATTAGAGAGACAAACTACTAGAGAACTAAGGAGACGAATCTCTAGGCCGCTCGAGCGATTTCTCATTTATAATTGAGTAGAAAGATTAGATAGATTTTATTTTTACAATTTATATCTTAGTCCATTAATATTCGGATGTTTGATCTGATCCAAATAAATCAATTCAGTTGAGTTTTAGTATATGGCGTTTAAATTCGAGCTCAATTTCATCAAATAATAATCACTCTATTGCACTTTATTTTTATGTTTAAATGCATCTTATGTGGATTGGGTAGTTATTAACATATCCAAGTATGAATCTATGAAATATAATGTAATGTATTTGGATTCAAATTTGAATAATAGACTAATAATCAACCCATATCCAACAACCAAGTTTAAATTTAAATTAAATTTTGATCAATGTATAATTTATTATTAAAAGGTTTAATTGGCATAATGTTGGTGTTATGCATGGAAATAGAAGGGACACACTTTTTTAAAACATATGACACTTTTTTTTTAAAAAAAAATGGGAAATCCCACCAATGCAGGGCTAACTTAGACTTACTTTTACAGTCACTTATAAACTATAGATGTCAGTTAAATCTGTAAGACGCATGTGACATGTCTTCTTAATCACATATCTTTAGAGCTTTTGAAAAGTCTTTTATGAGTAATGGTTGATCAATAATGTGGCACCAATGATCTAAATTTATTTTGGTAAAAATTAACGGAGTGCAAAGTGAAAAATGATTGACTTGGTTGGTTTATTGACAATTTCGCTCGCACATCACTTACTGCGGATAAACCACTCTTCTTTTTTCCTCTGGATTGTGGTTCATGTCTCGTGGAGATCGCTTGACGCTAATCCTGACACTAAAATGCTCTAACCCATGTTTAGCACCACACACATTTTTTTTTTGACGACATGGAATTAAGTTGGAGTAAAAGTTTATTTAGTTTGAATTGTTACGTCAATGTCATTATTTAGTCTCTTAATTTAGTCATATTTTTTTATCAATCTAACATTATATTCTTCTAGCTAAAGGCACGAAACAACATAAAATTTGATAGCTCAAAAAATCAATCCCACTATATAAAATATTAATTTTTTTTCTACCCATTATTTTCTAAAACAAATTCACAATTTTCTTAAAATACATGACCTCAAAAAAATATCAATATGTGTACATTATTGTATATGAATAATATCTGAAATAAAAATTATATTGAACTGTAAATTAATCAAAAATTAAATGATTCACTTTTTGATAGAAATGATTGGTGTACAAAAAAAATGTGATAGGAATAACGGGAAAGATATGTTAAAATTTAAAATGCTAATTATCTTATTAGATAGATTTTGAACTAAAATTTTAAAGCACATTTTAAATCTTAATTTGAAAACTCGGTATAATTTTTGATTTAACATTCAATTAAAAGTTTGATCCAAAAATTTTCGTTAGGTAAATATGTTACACCACATTCTTTATTCTTAATAGACTAATCATAACATATGCTTAAAAGAACGGTACAACATAAAATTCGAGCACAAAAAAAAAATTCAATCACATTTTATAAATATCAAATTTTCTTTTGAACCCATTATTTTTTCAAAAAAACAACAATTTTTTTTTTAAAAAATACATCGCCTCATAAAAATATTAACATGTGAACACAATCGAATCTAAACAATATTTCAAATAAAATTGCATTAAATAATAAATTATTTAAAATTTTAATGATTTAACTTATAATAGAAATAATTGATGCCCAAAAAATATTTGAAATGGTAATATAGTATAAATAAGCAAAAACAATATGTTAGATAATAACTATATTATTATTATTAGGTATTACAAATATATGAATACTAGTTATTTCTTGTACTCGAAGGCATGAAATAATAAAAAAAATATCAATAATAAGTATATTTGTATTCACACCAAAGATCAAATTACAAAGATAGAGAAGAGAAAAAAAAATTTAAGCACCAATTATAATGTGAGCAAGTAGTGGTAATGGTGGAAGGTGGCAGTAATGGTGGTGGATGGTAGTAATGGGTGACGACAACTGATTGTGATGATAGCAGCCTTGAGTGGCAATGGTTATAGTGGTGGTGGTATGGGTGATGGTGGGACAATGACAGTGGTAATAAGGTGTAGATAGTGGTGATGGGCGTGGTTGTAGAGGGGATCGTGGTTGTGGGGCAATGGGGGTGGTGATGGTGGTTGTGGGGTAGCAACAATGGTATTGTTGGTGGGGGGGGGGGGACGATAATGGTGGTGGTGGTGGTGTGATGGCGACGACAGTAATTGTGGTGGTGATAGTAGTGACTATTATGTCAGAGGTGGTCGTGTGGAGGCGACAACGGTAGTTTTGGTTGGAGTAGTGATGGTGGTGATTGGGGTAGTGGTGGTTATGAGGTGATGGTAGTGGTGGTTGATCGATTTCAGACACTACTTTTTATTAAAAAAGTACTTATGAGAAATTATAAATTCTAGAAATAATTTTAAAAAGTTAACTCGTATAAGCTTTTTTTTTTTGTTAAATTTGAGGTGTTATTATTAGTCGTTAAATTAATTTTAAAATAAAATTTTAAAAAAATTTTACCGTAAAAAATAAAAATTATTTTGTTTATCATTTGAAATTTGAATTGTATTATATAGACCTATATCGGTCCCTCCTCTATTTATTTGTTTATTTTTTTAATTTCTTTTTAGTTTATATCGGAAATAAGAAATTCACCGGGCGCCCCAAAAGGTTGCCGAGACATTTCATTTGATTACAAGCCTAATTCTCTATCTCCCTTCCTTCTCTCCTAGAAACTCAGTCGATCCGGTTCGATTCTTCTGCACAATCTTCTTCTATAGCTTTCTACACAGTCTCGTGTCTCACTGTGCCCTTACTATTGGAATAGTTCTCCCTCATTTAATCACAAAGGTTTCGGAGAAGATCGCATTGTAATAAAGCCTGTTCGAGTGGACTTGAGTTCCGAGAAGGATGAACATTCTTCATTGAATGGGAATTGGAAGAGCCAGAGTTCTGAGGAATTTGGGAATTCATGGCGAATATCTGAGTTTTTAGAAGTTATTTGGCATTGGAAGTAGGAAGGACGCCGTTCTTGGTTTCTGTTTGTATTCGCCTTTCCTTTCCCCGGCTTTGAGATTTTGGTATGCTCTTTGTAATTTTCTTTGTTACACAGACATACACACGTTCACACGCACGTGTGCTGTTATACACAAACGCTCTCTCTCTCTCTCAACACACACGCATACACTCAACAGCTATGCTCATGCACAATTCACCACATACCCCTACACAGGATGGCTACAGGTTTTGGGATTAGGGGGCCTATTTCGCAAGTCTTTAGCGGGAGGAAAATATAGATAAGTTTGGGGGTAATCCGTCTAATTTTGGAGTACTCTGTAGAAAATAGTGTTGTTATTATTTTCTAAAATTGTCTAAGTAGGGAATATATATCTGCGCATATGTATGCATTAACTGGTTGAAAATTCTTAAGAAAGAATTGTTTATCAGATTTTGGGTTGGGTATGGATTATGGAGAGGGAACGCATATGAAATATATGTTAGTATGTTAATCATAGATGAATTCACATAGAAATATTGATTACTTCGGAATAGCTGTAGTGAAAAATGGTAACTTTGCATATCTGATCTGTCATGTTTGAAAGAAACTAGATTGTTCAAAGCTAAATAGGGAGATGAATTGTTGTAATGGATAATACACAATCTAAAACTATGATTATGTACACACGCAACATCTTACATTAAAATGACTTGGGGGACTATATTATTTTTCAGAGATTTGATGGTCAAAGATCAGAAGTATATTAATGATGGTTCTACAAGTTAAAGTGGACATCCTGAGAGTAATGTGAAGGCTTTATGTGGTAAATCTAAAAAAAGCCAAGCCAAACATTTGGCTCTAGTTGTGGAGGCCATGGTGGTTGTGGCACATGTTTCGAGTGAAAATGTTCATATTGTGGAGTCACTAGACATATTGAGAATTATTGTTGGGATAAGCATGGAAAACCAACTTATGCCAATCAGGTTTCTGATGACTCGACTCCATCTGGATCTTAGCCATCGATTAGTGGCCTTGTGACATCCACAGTTGGATCTCATTATGAATTTGTACGATGGACTCGGTAACAATCGAAAAACCTCATAGAAGGTCTGTTCATTAATTTCTTCACGCTTTCTCATTTGGGTGTGGATGTACTATTTGACATCATGAAATGGATTGATTTCATGGAACTAGATGGCCCCTCTCATCCTACATTAATTTGAATGTTCTACACAAATCTTAATGAGACTAGTTCGGGTAAGATAATATCAATGGTGAAGAGGGTTAAGATTACTCTTAGCCAAAAAGAGGCTTACAAAAACTTCTTAAGGCACCAAATGAAGGTGATGAGATATTTTCCTGGGAGAGAGGAAATTTGAAAGGTCGTATGGAGGATGTCAACCTAGCTATGAGAATGATATGTGGGAATAACTACACTAAAGGCATGAAAATTAAGACCAAGCATATGCTAGATATGTCTAAAATTATCAACAAATTTCTCATCAAGAATGTAGTTCTGAAGGAAGGACATGTTAATTAGGTGACTTCTTTCCAACTTTTCCTAATCCATTCCATCCTCATTGCACGTATGCTTAATCTCCCTTACATTATTACGCAATTCATGACACTTATGGATAAAAGGGATAGCAATCTTCCTATGGTATGCTCTGTACTAAGGTTTTTGAGAAATCCAAAGTGGACCTCAATCATGAGAAAGTAGTGACTGAGAAGACTTTCTTTGATAGCACCACTCTAAAACTAATGGGGCTTGATACTAGGGAAAATGTGATTTGTAAAGAAAAGAGAGCAATGGCGGCTGGTGAAGGAGGTGATGAGATCGAAGAGATGTTGGAAAATTTTGTCATGGAAGATGATGATCCACAAAGGACCAAAGAGCTTTATGATAATGACATGGAGGGGACCATCTTGATGGGACGTTTTGCTACTATGAGTGATCTTAAGCCTCTCTGCAAATTGGTGGATGAGTTGACAACTAGCATGGAGGGTCTTCACACCAAGGTTGATGGGATAACGCATCACCTCTACATCCAATTTGGACCACTTCCTCCTCTCTTCGTGGGATGAAGTTTTGGACGTTGGTTTGTTGGTTATGTTTTAAGACTTAATAGTTGCTTTCTATCCTAGGGTGTTTTGGATATTTTTAAAATTTTGTTGGATGTTGTTAATTTATGTTGAATATTTTAAGATGTTTTGGATATTTTTCATCCTATGGTTGATAGTTTTAAAGTTGTATGGATGCTTTAAAGCTTAATACATGCAATGGATGATTTTGAATTAACACGTGATGTGATGTGCAATGCAATATGCTGCTTGGATGGTTGCGAAAAACCGTATGTTATGTGTTAACATTACTCATCTTTTGAACTCAACAAAAATATCTTCATTATGCGTTGAGATACACATGTATGTAATACATATTATGGTTATGCTTAGAAAATTATAATATTATGTGTTACATTAAGTATCTCTCTACCCTTGACAAGTGATTGGAAATGACTTGGATTACTTTTGATGATGCTAAAGGGGAGAATTATATGTATGTGTGCTATAAAAAGTTGTTTCAATATAAATACACTAGAGATAACTCGTGCCTGAAAGCATAGTGTAATTCAAAAACATCGAGCACTGAATTTGGGCACAAAATAATCAAACACTGAACTCATAATCCGTGCCTAAAATTGTGCAATTCAAAAAAAAAAAATTACATTGCTCTTGAAAACGAACAATCAAACAATGAACATAGACACACACGAAAATGAACAAACACTAAATATTAAACAATAAACTTGGACCGACACTAAGTTGAAAGCCTAAAATGCATCTGCATTTTATATAAATGATTAACAAAATATTACCTATATGAAAAATAAAAATTCTAATAATAAATCGCGACAACCACTTTTTTTTAAAAAAAATAGACAACATTCAAACATGAAGACATTATGCAACATAAAATTAAGCACTAACCATGTAATACAAAAACTCTCAATATCATACAAATATTTTAACTAAAATTTTATTTTTATTTGCTTGATAATTGGCACATATCTATAATCCATATTAATAATTGGCACACTGACACCCATCCATCCACCCACCCACCCACCACACGCACACGCACACGCACACGCACACGCTTACTCAAAATTGTAGAATTCAGTTCCCTTGGTCGTTGAATAATGCCAACAGTCTTCGTCTCCAACATAGGTCTTTCGCCATGTCCGTTTCTTCCTCCACCTTCAAATCCCAAATACCCACAAAATTGCTTCCAACCCATCAACCGCCGTGACCTCCTTACTTCACTCGCCCTCTCTATCACCCCATTCTTCACTCCTCACCTCACTGACTCCCCAAGCTCCATGTCAGTGCCTCTCTCTCAAGCTCGTGGACTCTTCCAAATGCCCCCGTTTCGCATCAGCAACAGGTATTCCTCTATACCCAATAGACTCTTTAATTAGACCCACAATCAATATTGAAAAAATTAGACAGAGTTAAATTTAAAAATAGAACACAACAAAATTGATCGAATGAAAAATAATATCGCAGTGGCGATGGCGCTGGAGATGTCGCCGGACTGGCAAGGCATTCTTTGAGCCATTGAAGCGAGTTTGATGGATCTACCGAAGCTTTCAACTCTAAAAGAGCTTGGGCGTCCTCTGATCTTGCCAAAGAAACAATAACAGAGTAAAAAGAACAGAACCGAGTACCTTGGAGAAGCCATCAGTCTTTTTTTCTACTTGGATAAAAGTTCTGAGTTTGAATGAAGAGTGACATTGTTGTTGGGTGAAACAAAAATCTTTTTCCTTTTTGTCTTTCGCTTTTAATCTAATCGTTTTCAAAACCCAAATCTCCAGATCAACGTGACAACTTCAAACAAAAAACCCAAGTCAAAAACACAATAATGGAAGTTCATCTGCTCACATTGGCTTCACAGAAATGGAATTGGAAGGAAAACACAGACTGAGAGAGCATTTAAGCTTTGAAAATTGAGAGATGGAACTCACCCACTCGGTGAGTTCACTCTGTCTCTCTCATTGATTCTGGGCACTTCGCTTCTTGCTCGCAAAACTCATGAACACTGGTTAGAGAGAGAAGGGGAGTGGAGGAAAAGAGAAAAAAAATTAAAAGATGGGTGAAAAGGATGGAATGGAGAGGTGAAGGAGGATGGGATGGAGAAGTCTCATAGAGCGGGAGGGAGCTGACAGTTGTGTGTCAGGCGGCTGTGTCAGGTGAGGAAAGAGGGGAACGTTAAGATGGAAGGGATGGTTGTGATAAGATAGTTTTGAGAAGGAAAAATATGTGTAGGATAAAATTCAAATTCCTTTCTGTTTTATTATATAGATATGTATGTAACCTAAATATTAACTATTCTCAAATTTTTGGGAAATGTTGTCATTTTTACAAACAATATGGAAAAAAATGGTGTATTGGCAAAGAGGGAGATTTCCATGCAAATTTTATGAAAAAATTGTTTGATGTAAAAATGTTGTGTGATAGGATACATGTACTAAGTGGATAATGTTGACTCAATGCTTTGATATACATGATTTTGTTGATGACAAACACCCTAATATGGACTAACATTTGTAATTAGTGAATGGATGAGTATAGGATCAAGTTGGACATGTGCCAAAGTTGAAAAGGAAAGAAAAGGATAGAAGCCCAAAGTAGAATTGTAATTCAGAATTCTTGATGTGCTAGTCGGAAGACCACACAGAAGTTTGGATAGCCCTTCCAGAAGTCTAGTTGAAGAGAAAAGGCTAAGGAAGGCAAGGGTACCAGGAAGACCTTTAGGTACTCCGGATGTTCTATCTGGAAGGCTACTTTGGAATTCTGGAGTACTTATCCGGAGTTCTGGATGTGAAGGAATCATGAAGGACAAGACCACAGGTGAAAGACAATTCTGGAATTACGGATCGGTTCCAATTGGAAGTTTGGTTATTGTTCATTCAAAATTCTGGATGAACGTATGTAAGCTCTCCAAAACTTCCTGGAATATGAAGATTTTGAAGAACCATGATTAAGTTTAAAACACAAGGTTTTGCTGGAAGTCTAGATGTTTATTCGGATATAGCCGTTAGTCCTCCAAATGCTACATCTGGAAGTCCGGATAGACATCCGGATGACTCGTTTTTTCTGCTAGCCAACTTTAAATCTCTCATTTATTACACCAAACTATAAATAGGGCCTTGAGGATTTTTAATACCAACTTTTTGAGCTTTTATCTTTGAGTAAAAATAAAAGAGAGATCTATTAAGCCTTTGCCTACATCTTGAAAAGAGGATTTTTGTGTACATCTTATTCTTTTTTCTTTGATTCTTTTGAGCTTTGTGAGAATATTGTATTAAGAGAATATTCTTTAGAAAGAGAAATCTTTGTATATTCTTCTTGAAGAGTGCAAAAAGGAGTTTATCATTTGTATCAAGAAGATTGTAAGAGTTTCATTCTCACCCATTTAAAGAGAATAAAGATAGTGAAAGGAAAACTCCAAGGGCAGGAAGGAGAAAGGGTTGTAGGCCAAGTGATTTGGGCCCGAACCTCTATAAATAGTGTTTGCATTTCTCTTTCTACACTCCTATCTATTATGTGCATATATTATTGTTGACCACACATTCATTTCACATCCACACACTAGCAATCAAATCAATTTTACAAATAGTAATTTTATTTTTGGAAAGAATTTTTGAAAAGTAAAAGCTTAATTCCCTCCCCCTCTCCTTTAGGTTGCGTTTGGTACAACAATTATTACTCTATATATTAAGTCTGGTGATCAACTAGGTGACATTCTTACCAAGTCATTAGCGAGGATTGCCTTCAGTATTTTATATTTCAAGTTGGACATTTTTTATCTTTATGTTCTAACTTGAGGGGACGTGTTAGATTTTTTATTTATTTTTTGTATTAGTCATATTTAATAAGGATGGGATAATAGCGTATGTTAGAGTTCTTACATTTTTAGTAATGAAGGATAGTATTGTAATTCTCATAATATCAAGTTTGGTATAAATAAGTGAGTGTAGGGCAACGTAGCTTACACACCAGATTATGCTTATTCTTTCTCGATGGTGGTAAAGTGAGACCACATAAAGGGCTCTTCCTTATTTAATCAAATTATTCAGTAAAATATGGTTCTTTTTTCTGTGTTTGAATCTTCATATAGATACCTTGCTTCCTCGACTCTAATATCAAATTCGCTAATTTAACTTAGTATCAGAGCATCTATTATAGTCCTTTCTTTTCTTTTCTTTTTCCTATTCTCTACACTATTCATCTCGGGGTTACTATTCACCAAAGTTGCTATTCAAAGAGACACTGTTCATCACGAGTTACTGTTCATTATGGGAGTTTTTTTGGATCCCAAATCATGCCTTAAGGATTTATTATGATCAATTGTTCAATTTCTTTGGTTGCGATTCTCGTTCTTCGTCAATGTGATTACAATTATCTCACGACTGTAGTCCTTGTTTGTGCCTTGTTCTTGATAATTGGATTGCAGTTTTGTAGAAAATAATGGGTTGACCAAAGCTATAGAATTTATTTGTGATTAACCCATCTATTTTTTGAGTTATGTTTTGGATGATTTTTTCCTCAAGAACTAGTTGACAGTGATTTTTTTTAGCTTCTGGTCACTCTTTCGACTTCGAGTTTTTCTCTTTTTTGCTACTAAATGTGTTTTGGGTAGATCTTTGTGTGGATACACTCTTCTTGTTGGTTTATGCAATTGTTACTTGAACAATAACTTCTTTGAGTTGTTTTTTTTTGGGACAGATTTTTGGTTCTTTTCGTGGTTTCTCTAGAGTGTTATTGTTTTGCCCTATCTTGGCTTCTTGATTATGGATTCTTGGTTATGGTTGACGATCTATAGTAGGTTCGTTTCGACGCACTACTTTGCTAAGTTTAGTCCTATTATTTGTTAATATATGATTGTGAATTGAATTTATGACGCCTCTGGTTCAGATTTGAGTATTCTCTTGGTACTTTCTATACTAGTTTGTGTGATTCTTGGCATTTGGTGGATTACTGGGCTTTTGTGGTTTGATTTTTTTGTTCGACATTGTATAATCAATTGTGAATTTCTTTGATGGCGACTTTGAATGGTAATAATGATGGTGTTCGTCGTGGTGGCCATGAGCCATTCTCCATTGTCAGTCGTGGTGGTCTGTGCATAGGACATAGTGGATGCGGTGGTTGGTCTTTTCGTGGTCATCAATCTAAGTGGAAGTGTACTTATTGTGGTGACACATGACACTTATAATTATTATTGGGATAAGTATGGGAGGCCAGCATATGCTACTCAGGCTTCTCATGATGGTCTTTCTTCATAGCTTCGCCAACTTATTAAACAGTTATCTTCACTTTTTTTACATTTGCCAGCTCCTCCTTCTACAAGTCTTGCTAATGAAGATAATTTTCATGTGTAGTTGCTCCACCTTCTTCTTCACCTTGGATTATTGATGTAGGAGTTGGTACTCATATGTCTGGTAAATCTTCCCCATTTTCTAATTTATGTTCATCTCACTCAAATATTGTGTTAGTTAATGGCTCCTTTCGACCAATTCATGGGATTGACGATCTCTATCCTACTTATTCTGTGTCATTTGTTAGAGTATTTTAGCATATTAGTTTTAGGGGCATTTTAGTAGTTTTATTCATTTGTTGTTACCCTACTATATAATGGTCTTTATTCTATATTTTAGGTTGAAGTATAATTACACAAATTATGTGTTGTAATGATATGTTGTCTTCTCATTGTCTTTGATCAATCTTAACATGGTATCAGAATTCGTTTTTCAATCGAAACAAGTTTAGAATCACAACAGAACAAGCAACAGGCTTAGGGCCTAGAATCAACCTCAAAGGAAGAAGCAAGGCTGATGTCATCGTCTGTAATGATGATGTCAGCACCCAAAGCTCCCAATGCAAATCAATCTGGTCGGTTTTACATGGGCTTCACAATGGTGGGATTGGTTTTCGATTTAGAGGTCGTCCGATGTTGTTTGTGATTTTTTGAAGAATTTTTGCAAAAATAGGTTGAAATGTCAAATCTGATAATTTCGTGAGATCTGCTCAAGATTTTTGCTTCAAATCACTTGGGTGTGGTGTGATTTTCATCTTCCAATGTTTGTTTGAGTGTTTTAAAGGCTCTTGAATTGATTTCTGGAAGAAAATTGGTGAATTTTTAGTTGAGAATCTCAGTTTTCTTTCGAAATCCAAGCTGTTTGAATTGATCGATCTTCATCCTTTCTTGTGAGATTTGCTCCTGTTTGTGGACTGTGGCTGCCTTCTTCCAAAGTGGATTTTGCATCTTCCCTTTACTCGATGTGATCTCCTTCAGTGGTGAGCATGGACTGTGGTGCAGTGATCTCCTTTGGCGTAGTGGGCGGGCTGGATTTTTTTTCCTTGTTTGGACTGTGGTGTTCTCTACTTGGTGTCTGGACTTGAGCTGGGATTTGGTTTTATATATAATTTACTAGACCTTGTGTTGAGCCTGTTGGACTGCTTATTTTCTGTGAACGGTATTTTCTTTCATTTGGCCTTGGTTTCAAAATCATGGCAAGTGAAAGTTCATATTCTCTTCAGGCAATTAGTGTGAAATGGATTGGGGAAAACTAAGCTTACTGGTCCTATGTTATGAAAAATTTACTACTAGGTAAGTATATGTAGGGTCATGTCAATGGTGTTGTGGTTGCTCTAACAAATATGAAGGCAGACAAATATGTAGACTTGAAGAATAGTTGGGATGTGAATCATGCTAAAATTATTACTTGGATAACAACTCCGTTGCTCAGATAATTGGTGTACATTTGGATAAGTTTAACACAACCTAGGAAATCTGGAACTATTTGGCTACGTTATTCATTCGGTCTATTTTTGCAAAGAGGTATCAACTTGACCATGAAATTTGAAGTGTGTCAGGGGGTTAGGAATAGACAAGATTTTACGTTGTTACGATTGGATTTTGGGATCAGTTGACACTTATTGAACCTGCTGAACTAAGTATTAATAAGGAATATCACACCTTTGGAGAGGAGCAAAGATCGGTGCAGTTTTTTTTTGGTACTCAGATACGACTTTGTGGGACTTTGGGGCCCAATTCTTCATCATCACCCGCTTCCCTCTGTTGATGTAGTGGTTAATAAATTCTTAGTTGAGGAGGTACATCTTAAAACCTTAACTGGCAAGGTCTTCTTCCTTTGCCAATCAGATTGTGTTGGCTGTTCCTTCCAAGGTGTCTTCTAACTTGTAGAACAAGTACTGGGGTTGTGCAGCTTCAGATGAGTGTAACTTTTGTCATGAAAAGGATCACTAGAAGGCTAGGTTTTCTAAATTGATGAATAAGAATGCGTGGGGATCACAAAATCAGTCATTTAAACCCAAAGACCATCATACAGTAGCAGTTGCACTACCTGTGATTGGCCTCTAGCTTAACTATGATTGCAGATCAATTGCACAAGCTTCCAATATCATAAAAAAACACGAAACAGATATGGGGTTTCTTACCGCTTGACTTGCTTCTAGACATACACAAAGAACGACGCATTACATGGGTTTCAAACCTTGTTGACTACAAGTGTTGATATACTACCATTTGACTTTTAGTTTGAAATGCAGTTACCCCTAGAATGGGGCTTCCCGAGTTTCTCTTGCTTTTCTTAAGCTCCAGTTTTAAGACTTGATTGTATGAAGCAATCAGTACGTAGTAAGATGGTCCCCAAAGCTTGATTGTACAAAGCAATCAAATGGATCAATGGTTTCGAGGATCTACTCGATCAGTTTTATGTGTGTTCCTTGATTTTGGTGAAGATCAAAAAGAGTATCGTTGTTGTGATCCTACTAATCACAAAACTCTATGTCTTTTGTCATGTTGTCTTTATGTAGCATATTCCCCTCTTCTCGATCCAATCTAGTTCTTTATCTTTATATAAATTATTTTTTATTTATATTGATTCCTTTCCATTTGATATTCCACATGATACATATGTTGATATAACTGTGTCAGATTTGCCATACTGCGCTTCATCTTCTTCTAATTTGTCTATTATTTGTCCCCCTATTATGCATACTTATGTTCATAGGACTCTCTTAGTCTCTTCTATAGATATGGTGCCTCTTTCTTCGCCTTTTGTCAATCAACCAGATTTTGACATTACGGATCATGCTTCTCACTATCCTCAACTTTCTCGCAAGGGTCTTGATGGGTTTGGTTTCTCTAACTCTTGTTGTTCTTTTGTTTTTTGTTTCTTTCTCACTTCTATTTACTTTTGGTCTGAACCCACCTTCTATAAGCAGACTGTACTTGATCATTTTTGGCAATAGGCTATGAATGACAAGTTATCTGTCTTACATAAAACTCGAGCTTGGGAGTTAGTCTCTTTACCCTCGGCAAACTCATTATTGACTGTAGGTAGGTTTATAAGATCAAAATCAAATCTGATGGTACCATGGAAAGGTACAAGGCTCGATTAAAAGGCAAAAGATTTGCTCAAGGGTATGGATTAGACAATGAGTAGATTTTTGCTCCTATTGCCAAGATGACCCCTGTCTGTTCTCTGATTGTGGTTGCTTCCATTTGTCAATGGAATTTGTCTAAAATGAATGTGAAAAATGCTTTTGTTCGTGGATATTTATTTGAAGAAGTCTTCATTACTCCTCATCTTGGATTGTCTTATAATCCAAGTCAATTATGTAGACTTCGCAAGACTTTATGTGACCTTAAACAGGCTCCTAGGGTATGATTTGTAAACTTTTCTTTTGTCATCTGTTACTTGGGTTTTCGTATTAGCGATCATGGCTTTGCTCTCTTTTTGCAGTCTACTTCTTCCGATTCAATTGTTCTTTTACTCCGTGTTGATATGATTATTACAAGTAATGACAATACTGACATACAATTATTGAAAAATTAGTTGTTAGATCATTTTGAGATAAAAGATTTAAGTCAATTTCAGTATTTCTTGGGGATTGGGGTTGTTTCCTCTCCCAAAGATTATCTACTTCTCAATCCAACTATGTCTCAGAGTTATTTAGCGAGCGAGCTTATTAGATATCGGATGGTGGATACACCCTTGGTACTCAATGTTCGTTATTCCTTATCTAATGGTACCCCTTTGCTTGATCTTATCCTCTACCATACTATTGTTGGGAATCTGGTATATGTTACGGTTACTCGTCTGGATATCTTTTATGTTGTTCATGTTGTTGGTCAGTTTGTTGCTTTACCCACGACTGTCTACTGGACTGTTATTCTTTGTTGCATTAGAGTCTATTATTTTCGTCTTCCTCTTCTCTAGAACTTTGGGCCATAGTTATCAAATCAAAATTCATATCGGTAATTAAAATTCTAAATTTGGGAATCAGGAATTGTAAGATTCACCATAAAATTCGAATAATGATAAAAAAAAAAAAACAATAAGGTATTAAATATTATTGTATTTTAAAAAAAATCAATTGACAATGTTGATATGATCACGTCGTCTAAATAGAAAGATGCTAGCCTATATAAATCTTTATAAAACTACACTTGAGTTTGTACTCGTTACTTTTTTAATGAATAATAAATTGTTCCCTCAAAATGGTCTCGATAAAAGACACATGGTTTTCAACTAACAAATAATTATTGTCTTCTTACCAATAAAGCTAAACTAAAATAGAAAAAGCCCATTTTGATTCGAACATGTAAACTTAGAAAATCATTTTCACATTCGATTGAAAAATAAATTTTTGATGAAAAACAAAAAATGACCATTTAGTGAAGAAGAAGAAGAAATTGGATATGTTAGGATTTGGTAGCTGTTTTTTAAGAAGAAGAAGAAGAAGCATACTTGGAGTGAAGAAGATGTCTCTTTGTGATGTTCATAGAAGCTTGAACATTCGCTTCAGAGGCAAAGACACGAATAGGAGATACAGATAGAGACGCGAGTTTTATATTTTGGGGGGGTCTTTTCTAGAAAAACGATATTGTTTTATTAGAAATATGGTTAAAAATAATAATAAAATGAATCATGTAATTCCTTCGATTCAAATTGAATCATACGATACTTGCGTTTTTATTGCGATTCTATAGTATAATACAAATCGAATCGAATCGTGAATCGTACTATTTGGATCACAATGCTTTGGGCTTACTTAGATGTTGACTAGACTGGTGATTCCATGAATCGTAAGTCTATCACTAGGTTTTGTCTTTTTGTTGGAGATTCTCTTCTTTATTGGAAAATCAAGAAGCAAACTGTTGTTGCTTATTCTTTAACTAAAGCTAAGTACTATATTATGGCCTCCATCACAATTAGAGATTCTCTTCTTTCATGGAAAATGAAGAAACAAAAATGTTGTTGCTTGTTCTTCAACTAAAGCTAAGTACTATGTTATGGCCTCCATCACAATTGAGATTGTCTAGTTACGATGGTTGCTAGCTGATCTTGACATTTCTTTGTCTGCTTTACCCTTATGTATTGAGACAATACTAGTGCTATTTAGATTGCTCAATACAAAGTATATTGAGATTGACTATTATTTTGTACACCATTATCTTCAGTGTGACACTCTCTCTATCCCCTTTCTTCCTGCTATTATGCAGTTGACAGATTTGGTCACAAAATCTCACATTGTGGTGCGGTTTCGTTTTCTCCTTTACAAACTCTTGATGTTTTCCGCTGTCACATCATGAGTTTGTGAGGTAAGTATTAGAGTATTGTAGCAAATTAGTCTTAGGGGCATTTTAGTAGTTTTCTTCATTTGATGTTACCCTACTATATAAGGGTCTTTATTCTGAATTTTAGGTTTTAAGCATAATTACACAAACTATGTGCCGTAATGATATTTTATCTTTTCTTTTCTTCTCATTGTCTTTGATCAATCTTAACACCATTAATCTTTGGTTTGTTTGTTCTTAATTTTTCCTTTAGTTTTTTATTTGTGAGTTAGCTAACTAAGTCGTTGCAATGTTTCGTAACTTTCTCTCGGTCTTTCTTGTGTTTTTTCGAACTTCAAGACAAATAAGGTAATTGGCTTGGGACATGAGAGCAATGTGGCACTTCTGACCGGGTCATCCCTCTTTGCAAAAGTTGCATCAAATTATTCCTAATTTGAGTTCCTCCGTTGTGTTAGAATCTGAGGTTTGTCAATTAGGGAAGCATCATCGTAGTTTTTTTTCTCCGAGTTTATCAAGCCGTTAGTCCAGTTTGTTTTATGTTGTTCATATAGACTTTTGGGGTCCTAAATGAATCAAAAGTATTTCTAGGTGTCAGTATGTTACGATGTTTGTTGATGATTTTTCTCGTATAACTTAGTTATTTCTAATGAAAAATCGTTGTGAATTACCCAAGGTTTTTACCACTTTTTATAATGAAATTCTGACTTAGTTTGATCTTTGTATTAAAATTCTTCAGTCTGACAATGCCCTTGAGTATACTTAATCGTTAATGAAAATATTTTGTGTTGATCGTGACAGGATCCATCAAACTACTAGTTCTCATACCTCCTAACAAAATTGCATTGTCGAACGTAAGTATCGTCATTTGTTAGATGTTGCCTACACCTTGATGTTTAGCATGCATGTGCCAAAATTATATTGGGTTGATATTGTTCTTACTTTAGTTTATCGTATTAACTGCATGTCTTTCACCATTTTAGACAATAAATCTCCATTCTCGTTGTTTTATTCTGATACATTGTTATTTGGTCTTTTGTGTCTTTGGTTGTATTGCATTTATACATCTTCTTAGTTTGGATAGTGATAAACTTTTGCCTTGCTCGGTTAAGTATATTTTTTTAGGATATTCTCAAACTTAGAAAGTTTATTGATGCTATGATCATGTTTTTTGTTGATACTATGTCAGTGCTGATGATATGTTTTTTGGGTCATCTTTTTTGTCTTAGGTGATACACTTTCACCAAACTTAGTCTTTTCTAGTTAGGGACAACTCTTGTTACTTATTGTACTAGATTGTGTATCTTCTTCCTCCCCGAATCATACTCTTCCCTTACAGGTTTATCTTCACTCTAAGGATAGACAGGTTGTTCCATATGCTCCAGTTCCACAGTCATCACTTGATTTTACCGAGGTCCTATCCCTTGGGTTGTCAGCTAGTTCATCATCTTTTGATTTTTCTATTGCATTGAGGAAAGGTACCCGTAACTATACAAAGCAACGCATTTCTAATTTTGTTTTTTTATATCGGCTTTCACCATTCTTTTATTGTTTTACATCGACTTTGTCTTCAATATTTATTTCTAGTTCTTTGAAACAGGCATTAACATCTCGTGGTTGAAAATTGGCCATGGATGAGGACCTTAGTACTCTTTCTTCTAGAAAACAGTCTGCCAGTTATCGTTAGGTCTACACAATCAAGTATTATCCTGATGGTTCAGTTGAGCGTTTGTAGACTCCTCTAGTTGCCAAAGGTTGCACTCAGACATATGTTGTGGATTATTTGTGAGACTTTCCCTCCTGTTGTTTGTTTTAATTGTGTTAGAGTTCTTATTTTAGTTGTAGTGAGTTATGATTGACCTTTGTATCAACTAGATACCAAGAATGTCTTTTTGCATGGACATCTATAGGAGGAGGTATATATGGTACAATCTCCAAGTTATGTTGTATCTTGTAAGGAACAGTTAATGTGTCATATGAAGGATTATATAACCTAAAATGATCACTACGTGCTTGGTTTAATAAATTCAGTACTGTTGTACTTTAATATAGTTTTCAACATTGTACTTTAGACCATGCAGTTTTTATTCGTTGTTCTTCCATAGGTGTTATTATTCTTATTGTGTATGTTAATGATATTATGATTTGCGGTGATGACTCAGATGATATTGTCCACTTCAAGATCTATTTGGGGAAGTAGTTTTATATCAAAAATTTAAGTATTCTTTGATACATTCTTGGGATCGAAGTTGCTCGATCGAAAGAAGGTATCAGTTTGTGCCAACAAAAGTATGTATTGGACAATGTTATCTAGATTATGGGTCGATTTGGTACATGGTTAATGTACGGGGGTATGCGGTACGATACATCTTCTGATACACAATGCGATGTGGTAGACTTAGTTAGTATGCTGTTTTGGGTTGTGGTTAATTTTTTATAAGATCACTCTCTCTATTATATGAGATTCTACACATAGCTAACTAATAATTATATTGGAGTTTGAGTTATAATTTGGGGTCAAGATTTAAGCAATTTGGATTGCAAACCACACTATTTCGAGTCACTTGGCCCTAGTTTGTGGGACAGGAGAAGTATTTATGTTCTCGTTATATATGATATTGGATTTATTATCTGAGATTGGAACTCTTGGTGAATGTTCAGCTGATACTCTTACGGACTCTACAGTTAAGTTAGATAATGGTGAAGTTTTTAATGATATAGGGCGCTATCAGAGGTTGGTTGGTAGGTTGATTTATTTTATAGTTACACGTCCTGATATTACTTATATTGTTGGTGTGGTTAGTCAATTCATGCACGCTCCTCCTAAACCTCATTGGGAGGCTGTTTGTTATATTTTTCGATATTTGAAAGGAGCACCGAGAACATGATTATTATATTGTCCTTTATCATCCATGATTGTTATTAGCTTCTTTAATGGTGACTGGGCAAGTAGACGTATCGATAGACGATATCCCTCAGATTACTGTATGTTTATCGGTGATAATCTTGTTACTTGGTGTAACAAAAAACAGAATGTGATTGCCCGTTGGAGTGCAGATGCTGAATATCGAGTTATGGCTGATACTGTCTGAGATGATGTGAGATATATGTGTATCAATGCGTCCAGTTCTATGGAGATGCATTGTGACAACCAGATAACTAATTTCTATCGCCAGTAATCCAATATTTCATGAGATGACATAACACATCGAAGTGAACTGTTATCTTATTCGAGATCTCTTAATGCATAAAAAGATTATCACACCATAAATCCAATCTAGTGATCAGCTGAGTGGTATCCTTACCAAACCATTGGCTCGATTTGCCTTAAATAATCTTTGCTCCAACCTGACCATCTTTGATCTTTATACTCCAGCTTGAGGGAGAGTGTTAGAGTTCTTACATTTTTAATAATATAGGATAGTATTGTAATTCTCATAATATTAAGTTTGGTATAAATAAGAGAGTGTAGGGCAATGTACCTACACTAGATTATTCTTATTCTTTCTACTTACTCTCTTTTCTCTTATTTACTTCTTCATAAACCCTAAATCAAATTCACTAATTTAATTGTGTAATTATCTTAATTGTTTCTTTACTATAAATAAGAAAGTGTAGGGCAACACAGCCGTACACACATTATTTCTCTCAATTCCTCTCTTCTCTTTCTCTCTAATAAACCCTAATTTCAAATTTACAACTTGGCTGATTATTCTCGTGAATTTAAAGCCTGATTTTGCAGGGCCGTTTTACGTTTGTGGATGGAAGCCTAGATGTTGGCATGTGGCGGTATGGTAAGAGATCAGGTCTAGGAAGGGTGATGTTATGCATGGCAAGGTATCTGCTTTCCTTTATGATGTGTTTCTAATTGTGAGTTTGAGACATTGTCTTCAGATTAATATCATAAGACAATCTTAATTCTCTTCTGAGTTGATCATGTCATACTTCCCTTCCAAAAACAATTCTCAAATGTGATTTGGCTGTTCCAGCCTGTGTTGATTCTATCATATTGAAAGTTGCCTGTGCTGTCAACTCTAGCTTTATTTTTGTCTAAGATATGTCAATTACATTAATGTTTCCGTGTTTCTTGCTCTTCTCAATATGGTTTGTTTTGAAAGGTTGTCCCGTTGTAGGCATTTTTGAACACCTTATGACATGACCATCATACACCCAGTGTCAGAGCTAGTCATAGGCCAGGGGGCCAGTGCCGCCCTGACATTTATCTTGCATATTACACATACTCAAAAGATATTTTCACTTAATTAGGCTCCTTTTTAATTTTTCAATCTTTCTTTTGACCCTTGCATTTTGGTGTCTTTGAAAAATAGTATTACTTCTTATATTCTTATGTTTTAACAAGTCAAAAAATATGAGTTATGTGTCAAATTTAAATGGTTATTTGAATTAGTGTTGCTTTTTAAATTTGGGGATTATTTTCAATCATGTATATTATCAAAAATATGATTTTAATATAACAGATGATGATTTATTGGTGGGCTCTTTGATTATGTATCATCAAGAAGAAAATTACTGCAAAATTTTACAAAAAAAATAGATAATTTTCGGGACATGATATGCCATCAAGCATTATTTAGATAGGTGATTGAGTTGAATGCACTATGACATGAATATTGTGTCCTTTTTTTTTTTTTTCATGTTTTAATAAAGTTAAATAATGTTAGATATATTTTCTCCTAGTATTTTAGTTTTGATTATTAACATGTTTCTTATGTTTGTGTTTAAAAATATGTCCAAACCTTTAATAGTTTCTATCAATGAGTGAAAATTTTTTATTCATATTTGTGCCCACCCTAAAGTAAAATGTTGGCTCCACCACTGCATACACCATTACTTCTGATGATCTATTATTTTCTCTTGTTACAGTCTAACAACAAATTGTTTGTTTTGGTTCATTAGTACAATAATACGCAACACTTATCAGATAGGTTCTTTCCTGCATATAACCCTATGTAAATTCTGGCAAGTGCGTTTTCTTTGTTTCTTCCAGCATATAAGGAACTTTTGTTTGGTAGTTTCATAGAAAACCCTCAACAAAAGCCAAATTTTCATTATCTACTGTCGAAGAATTTAGGAATAGACTCTGGAGATTATTTGTGCTGGTCCTGAAGGGGTTACATTTGTGTAATCATGTAGAGATTGGGGATCGATGGTTTGTCAACTTTTGGAAGGGAAAGGCCAATGGGGAAGGGAGCTTCTGTTCAAAGCTTGGTGACATTTTCTTTGGCCATTTCAAAGATGGCTGGCAACGTGGTCACTTTCTTTGCATCAATGTCAATGGGGCAAGGTTTGTGTTCAGTCTCTTGTTTCTTTTCCCTAGTTCTGTTTTATTTTATTTTCGCAATTTTGGGTTTGTGCTGTATGTTACATAATATGAAGCCATATAAGACATGTTCTACCTATAAAAATTACCTATGCATCCTGTAAACTCTGTTTGGTCAGATGCTTTATATTAATAAGTTCAATTATGGAGAACTTACTTTTTGAGGACAGTTATGGCTTAGTTGACTGAAAACCATTGATCAGAATGTCCATGGTACTTTGGTCACTTCAAAGTATTCACGTAATGTTGAAGGTCTTCAAAAATGGAAGCAACTGTTCTCTGACAAAAACTTTGCCTACAAAGGAGGGCCAAGGCATTTCTACCTCTAGACCTTCTCCAACTTGGAACCCTTGCTCACCTCTTCACGAAATGGCATTAGTGAATCTCATACAATCATGTGAGTACAAGTGGGGTCAATACAGATCTATTTTTATCTAGCTCCTAAATGTTTAATCATCAAAAGTGTGGGTTGAAATCCAAGGTACAGCATTCATCGCAATTCAGAAAATTAGGTTTTGCACAGCGTTCTGACTCTCAAGAATTTCAATATTAGAGAGCCTACAAACTGGAATAGAAACCTTTGGCAAAAGAAATTTGTCCTTTTATCTGAAACACTGAATTACAAGATTTAACCTTTTGAGCTAATCTGCCATGTTCTAAAAATTACAATCTACAAAACTCTTTCTTTGATTTGGGTTTCCTTAATTTTCCTTCTCTTTTTCTGAATTCTTGGATGATAAATTTGTACACGCATTTGTTATGCTAGACAGGTGCCTTGAGATTGGGGATGAGGGTTTTCTGGTAAGCCGTAAGCAGTTGGATTCTGATGTTGCCGCATACTCTTTTTTCGCTTGAAATATTTGTAAAATTTGTAGTCTTTTGGTGAAAGTTTCTCTCTTTTTTGGCCCCTGTTGTATTGCCAATTGTAGGTAATTGGTTAAAGAGAAGTTTTTACTGTGTCGTGTGTTTACATTTTTTATTTTCTTTCTTTTTTCCTTTGTTTTTTCAATACTTAATTTCGACAATTTATCTGCTAAGCATGTTTTGCTGTCTCTGGGGCCATTGTATAGTTACAGTTCCCGGGTAAGTATGCATTTCTTTGTGTACAAAACACATTTTTTTTAAAACAGTATCGAAATCGCATTGAAAAAACCCCTTTTTACGATGCATTTGTCTGTATGCGGGAGTATAATCCTCCTGTTGCGTACCAATTCTTCCTCTTGGATGTTTTGGCCTGATATCTTTGTAGATTTATTGGGTTTAGGATGCTTCCTTGAGTTTGTTAGCAGCCCTCTTTTCAAACGTAAACCCGAAAGAAAATTTATGTGTATCAAATTTGTGCATTAAATGATGTGGTAACATCTCAAACATTGAATGTTTATTGGAGTCGGTGGGTAGTGTAGGAAATCAATGTTATCAGCCATCGAACCGGTAAGAAGACCGAGTCAATGGTTTACTGGTTCAACTATTGGGTCAACTGGTCGGATCTATCATATAATAAAAAATTATAAAAATTATAAATATAATAATTTAGCTAAAAAATATGAAATATGTCCACAATGTATATAATTTGCTCATAAAATTAAGTACTAAGCAGATTAACAAAAGAGATAGAACAAGAAACAGAATAGGCAACACAACTTTTACATAACAAAAATTCAACACAAGTTCAGCAACTCCAAAGCTAGCATAAGTAACCGCCCAATTTACTCTTAAAAAAGAACTAGAGAACTAGCAAGCCACAGTGAAACATTACCCCTTATGACAAATCAACCTTTATTAGGAAACAACAATATCCGTCTTCTTCTCAGAAAAGGCAAACTCCTCATATCTTGCGCTAAAGTCAGTCGCACTTCACAAGGTAACCTTAAATCAACCAAATGGGGGGGTCTTAAACTCCCCAATCTGTACTCAAATTCAACCATTTTTGTTTCTCTTTCTTGTTTCTATGGACTAACATGGTAATGTTTGGTGGTACTTTTAAGAACAAAAGAAACTAGAGAAAAAGAAATTAGAGGAAGAGAAAAAAACAGAGGAAGGAGCGATAATCCATACCAGCTGAGTGGTCGCCTCTCTGGCCTTTTCTTCTTCGCCTGAGCAGTCGCCTGACAGGTGGGTGGGTGATGGGTGGCCATTGAGCTGTGAAGGAGCCAAAAATTGATTATCGATTTAGGGCAAATGGCCCCCCAAAAAAAGATTTTTTTTTTTTATATATAGAACCTCTGAAATTCAAACCATCTGATTCACGGGTTCAGTCTAAAACCAACCGGTTTAACAGTTTTCAAACGGTTTATTTTCTTATGCGGTCTAATTATAGAATAGACCGTTTTAAGTTCCCGGTTCACGATTCAACCGGTTGAATCAGTCAGTCCGATCCGTTTTAATAACACTGTAGAAAATTTTAATAAATATAGTGTTACTGAAACCGAAAATAAGAGTGTCAATCGTGTTTGGGCGTGGGAAATTTGATGAAGGAAGCCGGGACAATCTGGAAAAGTGAGTCTATTGGGGCAGCTTTTTTATTTTGGCTGCAATTGTTGCAATGCTATTGACTAGGTCCTTGTTAAAGGTTAAAACCCATATTACCTTTTTCTTTACTAGATGGGTCCATCAATCGTTTGCGCCAATTTAGAAATCAATTTCTCATGTCTGTTTAGCCATCATGACCTTGGATTGTCTATTTTCCAGATGCATCACAAAACTAAAAAGGGATTGTTTGGCACTTTCGATGATTGGTTCACTCTTAAATATTTCAGTTTTTTTTACCAAGTTATAGCATTAACTTAATATACATAATAATAATAATGAGTAAAAAATATTTTTTTATACAATAACTATGTCAATGTTTAATAAACATACAAGCGAGAAAAATAGAGAAAATGTACATTCTTAAATAAACAGGTTTATCGTATCAATTTTAAATTTGACGGATTGAGCCTGAACATAAACCGTTTATAGCTTGTGTTCGCGTGTTAGATCATTTTCGAGTTTGTGTGTTGAATTATAATCGAGTT
>CAUOFW020001914.1:6263-17694 GCA_963454935.2 Ilex paraguariensis
TCCACGTCGCCTTTGTAGTTCATCTCCAACCACCAAAATCTCGTCTAGTTCAGTGTCATGCACTCCAGTAATGATTGGGGGCGGAAGAGGGGGAAGATCATCTGTAGGCTCGGCAGGTGGCAAAGATGGGAGGGCAGGAGAAGGCTGGTCAGAACCATTGCTAAGTGTGATGGGTTCATTCCCACCTTCGGCCCCGACCGACCCTTCTGCCTAAACTTGGTCACCTGGGTTGGCTCGGACTTGTTCGTCCAAAGCTTCGTCATCGGCCTCACTTCGAAGGCTGTGTATGACGAACAAGTTCGAGCTTACCTCGACGTGGCAGGCATGAAAGGCGGCGTCCCAACCTTCTTTGAAAGCCTTCTTCTTGGCTTCCTCGAAAGTAGGGACCATTTGGTCCTGAGTGGCCAACCACACCCTCTTATATTCTGACTACAGCCTTTCCTACTCCCCCGCCTTCTTTGCTATCAAGGAGTCCACTTTGGCAGTAAGTTCATTGATTACAGAGTCGGACTCTTGCAGCTTGACTTCGGAGGAGGAGACTCGCAGCTCATACTTCTCGGCCTTCTTTATCATCGCAACTTCACCCGCCTTAGTCTTTTCCAGCTTGGCATGAACGACATCTCATTGGCAGATGAGCTCGGCGATGTGTTTGATTTGGTCTCCGAGGTTCCTCTCGACCTTTAGAATATGGTCGTCCTTAGCAGCTAGGGCTCGCTCGGCGTTCTTTGCCTCTTGTTTGTATTCTTAAAAACGCTCAATTATGGCCCCCACCTGATGGCTAGCCTGAATAGGGAAAGACTATTAGAAAACGACCAAAAGGTTGCAAGGTATACTCGAGAAAGCATTACACTTACCACCAAGTTGTTTTGGATAGTGCTCATCAAAAGTCGATTGTCTGAATAGCCTTTGTATACGGCCATATCAGCATCAAATTGAAACGTCCCCGCGATGGCAAAGGCCACTTGACTGGAGGATGAAGTCGGCTTCTAGAATAGGGCGGCCGCTCTTGGACTCGGCTCGAGGGACCCATTCGCCCGAGCCAGAGGGGCCCGGGGTATCATGCCGCCGCTTCACACGGCGCTCCTCAGAGTGTTCGGCATCCCGAGCCCGTCGGTCCCTCGGTTGGTCCCCTAGAGCGGAGACTTGTTTAGATTGGGGTCTTTGTCTGGTCGACATGGCCAAATCCCTGGATGGTTGGGGAGGTGGCGACAGCGGGGGTGGTTGACGTCGAGGAGAGCTTGGTGGTGGAATTATTGGGGCGGTGTTGGAAGGCCCGGCCAACTCGGCGAGCTTGGCTCTCCTTGTCACGGCGGTGACCTCTATTGTAGCAAATATGACTGATGGTAGATTAAACATTTTTTCAGGCGTTAGGGGGCTCGAGATTAAGATGATCAGACTCTTCTTCAGAATCTCCCTCAAATTCTTCCTCTGCCGATGAGGAATGGTCTTCCCAAAGAGAAGGGTTGAAAAGAGGTGGGATCTGAGAAAATCGACTGTAAGTCAACGTGTAGCCGAGTAAAGTGTGTGTCACTCGCTCAACTGGGTCTAAGGACCAAACCCTTAGGAAGTCGGCAAATCGGACTTGGGACCTCAATGGTTGAACAGCGTCCCGGCGATATCCTTCTGCAAAAGTAAAGATGGCGAGATCAGTACATCCATCAGGTCCAAAAATAGCAAAAATCAATACAAGTCAGGAAGAAGACACACCTTCATCCCCCGGTACTTTGGGGCAGTACAATCCGTCATACTCGGGCCCCGANTTGAAAGCCTTCTTCTTGGCTTCCTCGAAAGTAGGGACCATTTGGTCCTGAGTGGCCAACCACACCCTCTTATATTCTGACTACAGCCTTTCCTACTCCCCCGCCTTCTTTGCTATCAAGGAGTCCACTTTGGCAGTAAGTTCATTGATTACAGAGTCGGACTCTTGCAGCTTGACTTCGGAGGAGGAGACTCGCAGCTCATACTTCTCGGCCTTCTTTATCATCGCAACTTCACCCGCCTTAGTCTTTTCCAGCTTGGCATGAACGACATCTCATTGGCAGATGAGCTCGGCGATGTGTTTGATTTGGTCTCNCTTAGTCTTTTCCAGCTTGGCATGAACGACATCTCATTGGCAGATGAGCTCGGCGATGTGTTTGATTTGGTCTCCGAGGTTCCTCTCGACCTTTAGAATATGGTCGTCCTTAGCAGCTAGGGCTCGCTCGGCGTTCTTTGCCTCTTGTTTGTATTCTTAAAAACGCTCAATTATGGCCCCCACCTGATGGCTAGCCTGAATANCATCGCAACTTCACCCGCCTTAGTCTTTTCCAGCTTGGCATGAACGACATCTCATTGGCAGATGAGCTTGGCGATGTGTTTGATTTGGTCTCCGAGGTTCCTCTCGACCTTTAGAATATGGTCGTCCTTAGCAGCTAGGGCTCGCTTGGCGTTCTTCGCCTCTTGTTTGTATTCTTAAAAACGCTCAATTATGGCCCCCACCTGATGGCTAGCCTGAAAAGGGAAAGACTATTAGAAAACGACCAAAAGGTTGCAAGGTATACTCGAGAAAGCATTACACTTACCACCAAGTTGTTTTGGATAGTGCTCATCAAAAGTCGATTGTCTGAATAGCCTTTGTATACGGCCATATCAGCATCAAATTGAAACGTCCCCGCGATGGCAAAGGCCACTTGACTGGAGGATGAAGTCGGCTTCTAGAATAGGGCGGCCGCTCTTGGACTCGGCTCGAGGGACCCATTCGCCCGAGCCAGAGGGGCCCGGGGTATCATGCCGCCGCTTCACACAGCGCTCCTCAGAGTGTTCGGCATCCCGAGCCCGTCGGTCCCTCGGTTGGTCCCCTAGAGCGGAGACTTGTTTAGATTGGGGTCTTTGCCTGGTCGACACGGCCAAATCCCTGGATGGTTGGGGAGGTGGCGACAGCGGGGGTGGTTGACGTCGAGGAGAGCTTGGTGGTGGAATTATTGGGGTGGTGTTGGAAGGCCCGGCCAACTCGCGCGAGCTTGGCTCTCCTTGTCACGGCGGTGACCTCTATTGTAGCAAAGATGACTGATGGTAGATTAAACATTTTTTCAGGCGTTAGGGGGCTCGAGATTAAGATGATCAGACTCTTCTTCAAAATCTCCCTCGGATTCTTCCTCTGCCGATGAGGAATGGTCTTCCCAAAGAGAAGGGTTGAAAGGAGGTGGGATCTGAGAAAATCGATTGTAAGTCAGCGTGTAGCCGAGTAAAGTGTGTGTCACTCGCTCAACTGGGTCTAAGGACCAAACCCTTAGGAAGTCGGCAAATCGGACTTGGGACCTCAATGGTTGAACAGCGTCCCGGCGATATCCTTCTGCAAAAGTAAAGATGGCGAGATCAGTACATCCATCAGGTCCAAAAATAGCAAAAATCAATACAAGTCAGGAAGAAGACACACCTTCATCCCCCGGTACTTTGGGGCAGTACAATCCGTCATACTCGGGCCCCGACCCTTTCTCCTAACTTTCGCCGAGCATGATCAGATCGTCTACATACCCCTTGTCCGAGTCGGGCATGTGGGTTACCAGATTGAGGTGTCTCGAGCTTGGAGGTTGTATCTCCCCCCGGCGACTAACCTTAGGTCATAGCAGAATAAAATTTCATCTACTCTTAAGTTGGTCCCCAGCCAAGCATTTAGGGCGATTACGCCCATCACAATCCTAAAGAAGTTAACCCCACATTGAAAGGGGAAGAGCTTCAGTTGCATCAACACTCCCAGCAACAGGGGATGGAGAGGGAAGGTCAACCCTCCTTCCATGATGGCCTTCGTCCAAAAAGACAACATGTCCACAGTGGGGTTAAAGGGGAAGGCAAAGACGGGCTCATGAATGTGGTACTTAACCTTGAAAGCTTGGATGTTCTCATCAGTCACTTGGATTCTCCCAGTCTTATAGGTAACCCTAGCCCTAACGGATGTCTCCCCCTAGTTCTATTAGTTTTGGCCATTGGTGGGCGCTAAAAGGAAGAAATGTAGAGGAAATGAAAGAAAAAACTCAAGTGGAAGTACTTACAGGAAGGTGATCTTCGAAAAGGGAGCTCGGAGGACGAAGGAAACTCGGAGGAGAACAAAGGAGCACTCGGGGTCTGATTGTTGAAGAGAGGCTGAGAATGCAAAAGTTCCGAGAAGGCATGAAAATCTTCTATTTATACTGCCTTACAATGAGCGGGAATCGAAAAATTGGGTTATTATTAGGGCATTTGAAAAGGGTGACGCCAAACGTGCAAGTAACCGTTACTATTAATAAGGCGTGATGATTGACCCCCCAATCTCTTTACGCCACTTGTCTTACATTGCCAAAAGGATGGCGGCTGGGGGGCAGTTGGTGGGACTCTAGGTGGCTCTACAACCCCAGGTTGACACGTGGAATAATGAAGCCGCTGGGATGTTTAAAGGGCACCGAGGAGGTAAGCCAAGGTATGGTGACTCGGAGCAGCCGAGTACGACATCTGATATCGTATTTAATGCGAAGTGACCCCTTATTTATGGCAGAATGAGTGATAGTGACAAGGCAAATAAATGCGCGTCTGCAAGCACCTGCGCTCTAGGAGTCTAGGTCTACTATCATGATGGTTAAGCATTAATGGCTGATGTGCCGAGATGACGCGATTGACTCCCCTGAGAAACTGTTCTCCCGAGTATTCAATGCTCAGTTAATGTCAGATGCCGATCTGAGGGATTTGGGTACTCAAGGGAGAGGCATAAATGCTCGGCATTTGGCCGAACACTTATCCCATCGTCCTAGCATTTAATAGGAGGATACGTGAGTAGAAAACACTCATTGCACGATAAATGATGTGTCAGATGTTAGATTTTCATATGAGACTGGAGATCTTTGACAATCATTGTTAATTCAGGTATAAATACTCATCAGAAAAATGGACAAAAGTACGCAAACTTGAACTAGAAAAATGTTGTTCATTGAGCTAAACCCTTCGACATGAGACTAACTTAAGCTTCGGACGGAATAAACCGGGTGCTCACTTGATCCCATTTTTTTGACCTTGTTATTTCAAGTTCGCCAATTTGGAGATCATTGTCTCAAACTATTGCAAGAATTATCCCGTGCAATTATCTATTGTACTGGTGTTTACTTTAAAATTCACTAGCATGTACTGCTAATTAACTTGTTCTGTTTGCATCTTTTTCCTACTATTTTTGACTTTGTGGAAGGGATTTCACTATGGTACCGTCAATAAAAATTCGATGTCATATCTCTAAAATTTATTATTTTAAATATATTTTTATAATTTTTTTGGATCATTTTATAATCAAAATTTTTTTTTATGGTTGATTTGTCACTTTTGTGGTTATTTTTACTTCTATTGTGGTATTTTTATCATATTGTAATAATTTTTACTAAAATTATCACTTTTGTAAGTAATCTATCACATTTATAAATATATTTATCACATTTATAGATATTTTTATCATTGTTGTGATAATTATTTTTACTATTTTTCTAGTATCACAACAGCAATAAAAATATTTGTAAATATAATAAAAATAACTATAAATGTAATAAATTTTAATATGGTACAAAAAAAATTTCAGCACCACAATCAAATCCCCGTGGAAGTAATGGCAATGAATTTAAATTCAAGGCGTACATGGAAAAGTTTTTCTGATCAAAATCTGCTAACAAATAGTAAACTTCTTGGTGTTCGGCTGTTAAATGTGACGGGTTGTGTCATTTTATGTCGGATTAATTTTAAAATTATGTCAAAAATTCTAAAATTTGAACCTGACTTCTTTAATAATTAATTCGAAATGTATAATTACTAACTTGATCTGACTATTAAACGGATTACTCGAACTCGAACTCGACCTGTTTAACATGTTTAATAAATAGATCGTTTTCGGGTTAATACACATAACATGATCTGTTTAACCTATTTAACGCACATAATTTACTTCCACACCTGTATATTTATCTATATTTATCTATCTATACTACTATAAAATGTGAACAAAGATNTCTGTTTAACCTATTTAACGCACATAATTTACTTCCACACCTGTATATTTATCTATCTATACTACTATAAAATGTGAACAAAGATAAAAAAACTTTTGTTTGACTATTATATTCCTATTAAAGGCATAAAAGACTCCTATATCCTAAATCCTAACCTATCTATCTATATTTATATTTATATTTATATTTATACTAATATAAAATGTCAACANAGACTCCTATATCCTAAATCCTAACCTATCTATCTATATTTATATTTATATTTATACTAATATAAAATGTCAACAAAAGTGAAAAACTTTTGATTATCCTAAGTAGCCTTAATAAAAGAACTAATGCCGCTTTTATCCTACCCTTTCATTTTCCTCTCTTTAATTTCCTTCTAATATTAATTTACATTAAATTCATAAATTCATATATATTTGTCTATCTATATCTATATCTATACTATTTCTAAAAGTATCTTACAAAGAACTTTTTTTATTTTTCTCTTCTATCCTTGATCAAATATATAAAGACAGTTATATCCTATTGTCTAATTTAACTCTTAGACCATTCATATTTTAGGAATAATTACTCAATTGTAAGTGTAATGAATAAATCTATATCAATTTATCTATATATATACTACTATAAAATATAACTTAATACTAACTTTATTTAATAGAATAATGAACCATAGAGCATCTCCAACCACACTCAACAAAATAGTTACTCAAAATATATTTAAATATTGAATTATCTACTTTAACTAGCTACTCTTTAAAATTCACTTCAACCATGTTCTCTATTTTAACTAACTACTTCAACTAACTTTAAGTAACTTTCAATAATACTCACATTCCCATTTATTTTTCACTACCTTTCTCTTTCTTTTATCTTTATAATTATGCAAACAAAAGGAGGCCCGATGGTTTCTTCCAGCCTCTCCTTTTTTTCTTTCTGCCCTAAATAGTGGTATCATTTTAATTCCTTTCTTTTGCCTCTTAAATATCTAAACAGAGAGCAAGCCTGAACCTTTCTCCTCATTGATATAAGTAAAGCTAAAAAGAGCTTTAAATATCCAAACAGTGGTCTATGAGATAAAGTTGGATCTCTTAAACATGACATTTCCATAAAACAAGTTCAGCATAAATTCGAATGATAAGATTGAGATGTTCTAAAGCAAGAAAACAATAAAATTATAGCTGGAAACATTCCAAAGATGGTGAATATAGCAGATAAAATGGAAGAAAACCAACTAAAATAGTTTAGCAATGTGGAACAAAGACTATAACCAAACAGGTAAAAACTAATAGGAGGTCCGTATCGAGGGAAATTGAATAACAAAAACTATCATGGATACTAAGGAAAGGCAAAAATAATGGAATTGAATATCAAATTCCTTAATGTGTAAATAAGGATTTTCTCTTTCAATTCCATGGAATTGAGGAAGTAGTTGCAACATCCCCAGTTTAACAAGGAATTCATAAGCTTGCACAGGTAAAAGTATGCACGAGGGGGTGGTGCTTCAGGTTGGTTGGAGATAATCCCTCATTGACCTGGCCGGAGGATCAATTGGGAGATTATTTCCTTCATTTCTAGGAGGGAGAATTACATTCAGGGGTTTGGGACTCGAGGGTTTTGCATTCCCCCTCCCTTTGGAATATTGGCACCATCATCCCCAAAGTTTTCTTCGGCACCCTTAGGTGGGTCTTGACCTAGATACATGTTTGGTCCTAGGGCACATCTCACTAGTCTATTTTGATCGTCCCGTCCCCGCATGCAAAATACTACTTACAATTAAAAGAAAATAAAGTATACACAATTATGTACAAAGGAACAACGTACCTCAGCTCATGATTAGAATCATGGGACTTACCTTTGTTGTCCCTAAATCACCTTTTAATTTGACGCTTAGCTTGCCCTGGCCATGGAGCCAAAAATGCTTGAATCCGTTCACCCTAATCTTCAAACACGCACCTAGATTGTGTGTATATGGCATATACAAGTAGGTGAGTGTCACTCTCCCTCGGGTTCGATACAAGAAATGAGAAAAATGGTGTGTGTGAACAAAAATGTGTGTGTGCAAAAGCGATCCCTAAGAGAAGAGAGACTTGTTATGTCGTGTTTTACTTGGAATAGGTATTCAAAGGTCATCTCCTCATGGAAGAAGGTCAAATTATTTTGAAGGATGATTTGAAAAGAAATGAAAAGTGTAAAATCTTATGAATTTTGGTTTGGTGAGTTGTGTTTTGATAAGGATGCAAGAAATCAAAGTTGGTTAATCCAAAGAGTTCATTCCAATGGGAATGCCAAATCAACTCAATTCATTCAACCAATGGTGTTTCAGTATTTGATTGATTCGTAGGAAGTGAGGGACTAATGTGGAGGTGTTGGCCCAAGCATATCCTGTGACAAGTTTACAGTGTATCAAGAGTCCACAATCATGTCTGCACTCAACCTAGTCAAACCAAACCACTTTACACTACGAGGAAGAATGAATGAGAGTCGATTTTACATATCCAAGAGGAAATTTTCCTTGGATTAGCCAACTAAAAGTCAAGCTACTCATAGTAAAAGCAAGAACAAACATAATGTAAATAGGCATGGTAGTGAAATGGAATATGGAAATTGTATTAATGGAAGAAAAGGTTTAAACTACAAGAACAAAATCATTCATACCCAAAATACTTATCCTGAAGAGAAAACCCATATGTAGAGATGGAAATTCAAGAACATTAAGCTAAACTTGATTACAACTTGAAATAAATGAGTTTAAAGTGAAAGAGGGAAAGATTACAAGTAAATTAAAGCTTACTACAATGAAAATGTTGAAGGAAATGTGAAAACAACTTTCTCTCTCTATAATTTTATATTCTTCCTTGGAACTTCTCTCTCTAAAATCATGTAAATCTGAATAATAGTGCAAGACCTGGTAAAAATGCGTCCATTCCCCCTCCTTGGTCTGTGAGAATTGAGTTACAATCAGTAGGAAGACATTTGACACTTCAACAAGCAAAGACAAGCCAAACATGCACCTCCCATGCTTCACCAACCACCCCTCTTTTCTCTTTTTCCTCTCCCATGCTTTTCTCTTGCAAAATATGACTTTAGGTTGTAAGAGACTATTATGGTGTGTCAAAGATGTTAAGGTATGGTTGGGATGACAAGAGGTGGGCCCCCGAAGTAGGTGGAGTCATGTGAGTAGGTTTCTGGCATTTCTGGGGCAAAACCTACCGGTAGAACGTCAAAAACCTACCAGAAGGTTTTTTCCAATAAGCATTTTCTACCGGTAGCTTTGTGGCAGGGGCTGCGGTAGAAGAATTCCAATGCACTTTTCCTACCGGTAGGTTTTGGAACTTCTACTGGTAGGTTTTTTGCTGACTTTTATAAGTAGGTTTTCTCCTATTTTGGAATTTTCTAGGTCTCTTGATGTCCCGAGCCATCCGTTAAGCCTTCCCTTCTTCTCCATTGCCTTTAAGCACTTGATGGGAGACTTAATGCACGCCCTTACCTACTATTTACCTACAATCATATGAATCTCCATTAAATGTGAGTTTTAAAGCATTTTCCCCAATTTTCACCACAAAAACAAGTATAAATGGGTGCAAAAGAGATACATGATATACAATATTCTATGCTCATCAAAGGTCCAATTGAGTTGGACAGAACAATGCATAGAAAACTTGTGTAGGGTATAGCAAGAAAGGATCAATTCTCCCTCGGGTGCAATGCCCGATTACTTGGTTCACTAACTTGATCGGAGGTGCAATTCAAAAAAAGTGTGTCAGATTACTCGGAGCCGAAGGTGTGATGCCCTATAATGTCACGTTAGTTTGGTAGACCGTTGGTGTTATGTTAAAAAATTACCTATCTAACAAAGATACAAAGTTGATAGATGGTCATTGGATGTGTAGCATCAATTGTAAGGGCTTGGAATGTCTGGATGAATACGTATGGCATGACTTATGTTATGCGAGCCAGTGGAGGGCTCGGGTATGCATTGCATGTGTGAGTTCCACCTTATAACATGGCATAAAAAGTGTAACATTCATTTATGAAATATATGTTTTTGAATGGATGTTTGGTGTGATGAATTGCACGTGACATTTCATATGTATCTGGGTTGGAGAGTAGCCTCCTTAGGAGATACCTTATTGAGTGTGACTCACCCTTTATAACGACATACTTCAGGTGTTGGACAAGCTTTGGCGGATGGCCATCACTTAAGTCCGTGTTGAAGAAAGATCCAGATTGTGGCTCTCAAACTTGCATTTTGTAATCAATTATGAAATTTTGTTTTGGCCTTGTATTAATCATGTACAAACTTGTATTTTGATGAAGTCATGTAATAGGACATTATTCTTCTATAAAACAATTGAATGGAATGGGTATTGTATGAGTTTTGTGTGTAAAAGTTGAGTTTTGGATGAATTTGGGAAAATATGGGTTCTAAGTACTGGTACCTCACAGGTACCTGGCATCCTCAAAGCTTAGGTATCGGTACCTAGATTCGCAGGTACCAGTACCCCCATTGGACAATGGGCTTAGGTACCGGTACTTATGCTCATAGGTATTGGTACCTCACAAATAGTGGGCCCAGGTATCGGTACCAATGCTTATAGGTATTGGTACCTGGCAAACAGAAGGCCCAGGTACCGGTACCACTTATCCGAGATACCGGTACCTTATCCAAAAAATTGAAAAATTGAAATGTAACATCACCGAGCCTTCGCATCTTGAGTGCACTTCTATGGATGGTATAAATGGATAATAATAAGCTTATATTCTAGGATGTGGACCTTGAAATGGCTGTATGTTTAATATGTGTATAGGTTATGTGTTGGGTAATGCTCCAATACAAAGGAGACTTGCCCAAATTTCGTTTTGTTTATGGTCCCGATGAACAGGGCGTGGTATCGGGTTATACGGTACTCACAGGTATTTTCATGTGTTGATGGATGATCAACGGGTTGAGAAAAGACCCCTAGATTTTGGGGTGTCACAAATATTGCCCTTATTCTGAGCCTATAAATAGTGAGTGTATTTCCCAAGCTAGGGGATCTCTTTTGTGAGCTGAATTCTTGTCTCTTGCACCTTAGAGATCACACCACAACTCCTTAAACCCAAGGCTACATGGCTACCATCTAGAGCTTATACCCAACCTCACAATTTGGTGTTGAAGACCAAACCCATTGGTGTGTTCATTCTGAGGATTGCTCGAGGGCTAGAGGATCCTTGTGGAGACGACTCCAAGCGAAGCTATCCAAAATATCAAAGATGTCTTTAGCAGAGAGAATTATTGAAGGTAGAAGCATCTAACTATAGTACTGGATAAGGTATAAGTCTCAAGTACTTATAAGCTAACTTTGGTATAGTGGATCAAGTTTTGGTGAACTGAGAAGGTTCCTCGCAATTTTTTCGAAGAGGGTTTCCACGTCAAAAAATTGCTTGTG
>CAUOFW020001914.1:34720-55952 GCA_963454935.2 Ilex paraguariensis
GGTCGTCGGTCTGTCCTCTGTAAGTGTTGGTGGGGCGTGCCATTTATATCTCGTCTCCTCACAGATTGGGGCTACTTTATAGCAGCTAAGAGATCATTCTTGTGGAGATCATGACTTATCCTCAAGGCTACTTTATCGCAGCTAAGAGATCATTCTAGTGGAGATCATGACTTATCCTCAACGGAAGGAGGAGGTTGGGGAGCTCTTTATGAAACGCGGTCAAAGCTTGGACCGTTTCCTTCGGTGGTGCAGACAAGCTTCTCATGCTCTCCTCTTGATGACTTGCTAAGCAAAAAGTCTAACCGGTCTTGGACTATCTTGGGCTTGGTAGATTCAAAATGAGGTTGGGCTCCTCAACTGGAGTTGGACTTTAACACATAAATTGGACTATTTGGGCTTAACCCATCAGTAACAAAGTAATAATAGAGCAAAGCACAATAATATATAGAAGCAAGTCCTTCAAAAACTTAATATTTCAATGTCTTGATTTTCAAGATCACACCTTTACTTTTTTTTTCTTTCTTTCCGTTATTGTGTATTCATTCACAAGTGGGAGGCCTTTTTATAGACAAATACAAAACTGGATTGCACCATCTGTGGGAGTGGAACGAGACAAATGCATAAATGTAGTGGGTGTGTGTGGTGGACATCCACTATGTTCCTTTGTTTTTTAACAAAGACACAATACAAAATTCAACCATGTACAACACATATTCTTCACATTTTACGATTCAATAGTTTATCTTACAATTTTGTTTTAACCACAATAATTCTATTTGTTTATATTTCAACCAAAATAAATATGTTCACTTATATTTTTGAACTTAATTTCATAAAAAACTAGAAAGAGTTTGCTCAATCCAACACTCATATTTGAAACTAGGATGAAATAAGAGTGTTTGGTCTTTTGAATTGGGTACAAAAGAAAATGCATTCTCTTATTTTTTAACTACAAACCACATCAAAAGAGAAAGTGCATGCACATACTTGTGCATTGCATGATGTACCACTAATTAAATAGCGGTAAATACCTATAGGGGCCTAGGGAAGGAAACAACATGAAAATATGAGTTTGTTGTAAAACAAGCAAATTTATGTAGGTGCAAATAACTAACTCANGGTAAATACCTATAGGGGCCTAGGGAAGGAAACAACGTGAAAAATATGAGTTTGTTGTAAAACAAGCAAATTTATGTAGGTGCAAATAACTAACTCAAACAAAATAAGAGAGACAAAACCAGTATTGAATGTTAGAGAGGAATGGAAAGATATATGTATCATCCGGTGTGTGATTCATTCAAAAACGCAAGACCTATTTATAGGCAAAACAAATAGACTTCTTGCATTATTTGGTAGAAGGATGGAGGACTCTCATACCCATTAAATGTGGTAACTATTTGTGCATTGTATGGTCATGTCCAAGTATTATTTGCTACTATTTATGTATAGTAGTCATCCAAATTAGTAAAATTTACAACACTCCACCTTGGATGACCATTTACATAACATTAGGGGCAAAAATCCGATTTTGATAGTATCGTTGGGATTCTAAGCATTGCCTTGTTAAAAACCTTGCTAAGTAAAACCCAGTGGGAAAAGCCTTAGCGAAGGAAAAAAGAGTACATGCCTCCCTCTGGTGAAAGCATCCATTCAAAATGATGATTGTTTAGCTTGATAGATCTTTAAGACGCCGCATTCCAATTTGGTTCACCAATTTTTGGAATGTAGTCGGTGGGAGTGCTTTAGTGAACAAATCTGCTTGATTTTCAGACAAACGAATTTTTTGAACATTAAAATTACCGTTCTTCTCCAGCACATGTGTGTAAAAGAATTTTGGTGANAAACAAATCTGCTTGATTTTCAGATAAACGAATTTGTTGAACATTAAAATTACCGTTCTTCTCCAGCACATGTGTGTAAAAGAATTTTGGTGATATATGTTTTGTTCTATCACCTTTGATATATCCTTCCTTAAGTTGTGTGATACAAGCTCTATTATACTCGTATAATATTATTAGGAGGCCTTTGATTGAAGATAGTCCACTTTGCTCTAGAATATGTTGGATCATGGATCTTAGCCAAATACATTCTTGACTTGCTTCATGGATGGCTAATATTTCAGAGTGATTGGATGATGTAGCAACCATTTTTTGCTTAACCTATTTCCATGATATAGTTGTACCACCATAAGTAAACACATATCAAGTTTGTGATTAAGCCTTGTGTGGATCAGAAAGATAACCGACATCTTCATATCCAAGTAACTATGGACTTTGGTCATTTGTGTAGAATAACCCCATGTTCACTGTTCCACGGAGATATCGTAATACATGCTTGATCCTATTCCAATGCTTGATCCCATTCTATTGTCTTCAAGTTGGTGTTGAGTTGTACCTTACCAGTAAGTTAACTGCAGATGGTATGTCTGGCCTCATACAGTTTGTTAAATACATTAGTGCACAATTGCACTGAGATATGGTACCTCTGGACCAAGAAATGTTTCATCTTCTTCTTGAGGGAGAAATTGATCCTTTTTTTTATCTAATGATCTGACAATCATTGGTGAACTCAATGGATGTGATTTATGCATGTAGAATTTTTGTAAGATCTTTTCTGTGTATGTTGATTGATGCACAAAAAATCCATTGGATAAATGTTCAATCTCTAAGCTAAGACAAATTTTGTTTGTCCAAGATCTTTCATCTCAAACTCATTTTTTAAATAGTTGACGACTTTTGTGAGTTCTTCTGGTGTACCTACTAGATTTATATCATCAACATGTACAACAATAATAGAAAATCCATTGTTAAAAATACATGGACATATCGAATTATTGACATATCCTTCTTTCAAGAGATATTCACTAAGGCGATTATACCACATCCGCCCTAATTGTTTTAATCCATACAACAATCTTTGAAGTTTAATATAATACAACATTCGGGGTTGTGAATTATATGCTTTTAGAAATTTTAAATTCTTCAGGGATTTTCATGTATATCTCATTGTCTAATGAGCCATATAAATACACAATAACAACGTCCATTAAATGCATATCCAGCTTTTCAGAGACTACAAAACTTATCAAAAATCTAAAAGTGATAGCATCCAGTACGAGGGAATACATCTCCTCGTAATCAATACCAGGTCTCTATGAGAAAACCTGTGCCACAAGTTGAGCCTTATACCGTACAATTTTATTTCTCATTTCGTTTTCTCACAAACACCCATTTATATCCAACGGGTTCAACACCTTGTGGTGTTTGGACTATAGGTCCAAATTCATTACATTTTGTTAGTGAACTTAACTCCGTCTGAATGACTTCTTTCCACTTTGGCCAATCATTTCTATGTCAACGTTCATCAACAATTTTTTGTTTAGGCTCCTCACTATTTCTTGAAATATCAAGAGCAACAACAAATGAAAATATGTCATCCACAATAAATTTATTTCGATCCCATATTTTTCTATTTTTAACATAATTTATAGAGATCTCATCATTCTTAGGTACCTGAGTCTCATTTAGAGGTATTTGAGATTCTTCAGGAGTTAATTGAGCCTCTACAAGAGGTAATTATTTTGTGGGATGACTCTCTTTGGGAACACAAACTTTTGGCTTGTTATTCTCTTCGGGAGCATTAAGTTCCTTATTTACTCTCTCTTGCCCTTTTATTTTTCTAGGGACAATATCTTTTGCACCGACGGGTCTACCACGCTTTAGACGTGTCTTAGACTCATTTGCAGTTGTGCTACTAGATTGTCTTGTAGGGATATCAAGTAAATTATTCGCAATACCTTGCAAATGAATGATCCTTTGAACTTCTAGTTCACATTGACTTGTTTATGGGATCAAAATGAGATAACGATGGAACATTCCAAGTGGGTTCACGTTGTTCTTCAGGCTTTTTATTGTCTCCCCCTAATGGTGGAAAAATTGACTCATCAATATGACAATCCGCAAAACGTGCTCTAAATATATCACTAGTTAAAGCTTCAAGGTATCTAATTATTAGAGAGTTAAATCCAACATAAATACCAAGTCGACATTGTGGACCCATCTTGGTTTGTTGCAGTGGTGGAATTGGATCATATACAACATAACCAAAAATTCGTAAGTGAGAAAGATTTAGTTGTTGACCAATAATGAGTTGGGCTAGTGAATATATATGATATACAGCTGGTCAAACACAAATTAAAGATGCAACATGCAATATGACATGTCCTTAAGCAAAAGCAGGTAATTTCGCCTTCAAAAGAATGGGGGAGCTATCAATTGAATATGTTTAATAAAAGACTTAACTAGACCATTCTATGTGTGAATGTGTCCAACTGGATGCTCAACATCCATTCTTACTAACATACAGTAGTCATTAGCATTTATCTAGAGGAACTGTCTTGATTGGATAATTTGGGAATTGTGCTTGCAATTGGAATATTTGAGTGAGAAGTCTTGCAAATGTAACATTCCGAGTAGCAAGTAGGCACACATGTGACCATCTTGTTGATGTATCAACTAAAACCATGAAATAACGAAATAGTCCACTTGAAGAGTGTATTGGACCACATATATCTCCCTGAATTCGTTGTAGAAAATTAGGAGATTCTAAAATCAATTTTGAAGGAGATGGTTTGACAATCAATTTACCTTGTGAACAAGTAAAAACATGAGGAATTACTTGGTAAAAGAATCTTTTGGTTCTTTAGAGAATGTCAATGTGAATTCTCAATGATCCTACACATCATTATTGATCCTAGATGACCAAGATAATCATGCCATAGCATAATTTTTTTTTGGATCAGAGCACTTCTGGTGCATCACAACATTTGATTCTAAAAATTTTATTTTGTTATAGTACAATCCAGAAGANGTAGGCTGCTATTCATTGCTCCTTCCTACCTAGGTATGCCCTTTTGTTCCTTTTTCACTTTTTCTCATTCTGGATCCCTCGAATTCAAGGTGGCCATTGCGTTTTTGGGCTTTTCAGTTCTTTTACTTTTGGAATCAAGATTACTGCTTGTCTCTTCTCCCCCACTTCGTGGACTGGTCTTTTATCGTGTGAATCCTTACTGTTGGAAGCTACTGCGTTGACCCTAGGGTTATCAGGGAGTGCTTAGTTAGTATTCCTCCTCTCTACCGTTCTTTCAATTTTCCTTTCTCTTGTCTAGTCATGTGTACTCCTTCCAGAGCTACTCGCTCCTCCGCTTCTCTCTTGGGGGAAAGGTTTGCCAAAAAAGACACTGATTTAGGAGATGTGGGCGAGGAAATCGACAATTTTTCCGGTGTAGATGTTGTCGATGCCGAGGAAAATACAAAGGAACCACCCCCATCGTCTTCTTCCGTGCCCCCTAATCCTAACATAGGTAAGGGCAAGTTGAGTGGGGTAGGAGTCTCTGACAGCGCAGCGGGTACAGGGGCTGCCTTTAGGCATGCTGAGCTCGTAGGTCCTAGTAAGGTTGACTCTTCTCTTATAAAAATTCTCAGTGCTCCTTATGGTTTTCCTCCTGGAGTCCAACCCCTGGTGCCCAGATAAATACACCTCATATGTTGCCCAAGTTCATAAGAAAATATGTTTTTTTGTGGCCACTTTTGAGAATGGCCTTCGTTTTCCTTTCCATCCCTTCGTCAAGAGTGTTTTGCAACACTTCAATGTCTGTCTTGCTCAGCTCTCCCCTAATTTATGGAGTGTACTTGTGGGTCTTCTAGTTTTATTTAAGATACATGGGCTTGGGGTCCCTAGCCTTTCCTTGCTTATGGATCTTTTTAATGTCAAGCTCACCTCATCAGAGGGTTTCTTGTACCAAGCGAACCATGGCTAGGCAAATCATTACTCACCTTCCGAGCTCCCATAAGGGTTGGAAGAAACAATTCTTTTTCATTGGGGGAACCAACTAGGAGTACAACCCTACTAACAGGATTGATACTCTAGGTATCCCTAGAACTTGGTCCGTCCCTGATAACTTAGGTGAGTCCTTGCTTGAACTGATTGAGCTCTAGTTTGAAAATTATCGAGTTTCCTTTTTGACCTTTGCTCTCCTTGTGTTGTTTTTCAGGTATTCGACCAGAGCTCAGTGCTGAGGACGAGAGGGTGAAGCGAAAGTTGGAGAAGTGTAATCCAGAGAAGTACTCCGAGCTCATCAAGCCCTAGGTCTTAGTAACACAAGGATTTATTCCTCCTAAGGCATCGATAGAAGCTTCGCTCCCTATCTCAATTGTTAGACCTAAAGACATAGAAGGTAACACTTTCTGAGTTGGTTCCCTTGTCATCCCTTCTTTTTCCTCTCCCCTGTTTAACTTGCTTGGTTCAGATCTCCCAGGCTCCTCCATAATGAAATCTACCCCTAGCGAACTCCAGGCTAAGGTTGACCTACTGAAGAAGAGTAGGAAAAGTGGCAAACGGAAGGCTAAGACCAGTTCTAGAGGCAGCTTCATTGACAGGGCTAAAGTGCAAAAATTGGGAGTGCCCTCTTCTGCTACCTTGAGCAAAGGGAGACAAACTCTCTCATTTCAATCCCCGGCCCCTTCTCCTCTTCAAGGGGCCCAGCTTGCCCCCAAAAAGGCTTCTGAGCCAGGGCTGGCTTCCCCCACCTCTTCTGAGGTTGAGGGAGCCTTGGGGCTAATTACTGGAATTTAGCCAGACTCTGCACCCCCTGGTCCATCTGAGCAACCATCCCAGCTGCCTCTCTGGAGCCCCAAGTCGAAAAGAGGGAGGACCAAGAGACTGATGAAGATTCTTTCTTCGACAACGCTGAGTTGGCTGCTGGGGTCATTTCATCCATTCTCCCTGAATTCGACATTCAGAAGGCCTCTATCATGCTCCCTGTGTCCTCTTTCTGCTCTACTCTCCAAGAAGCATTCACTGTAAGTATTTTTACACTCGCTCTTAGCTCGGCGCGTTTGAATTGTGCTAATCTATACATGTTTTCTTTTTTGTCCACAGATGGCTCTCCATTTAAAGAACTTGATGGACAGGGTCTGATCTTCGGAGGACTCTGCCAAAACTTTGAAGACATATGAGTTTAAGGTCGCTGAGCTGACCTTTGACAATGAGAGCCTTAGAGCTCAAGTGCAAAAGCTCGAGGAGTAAATGGAGAAGCTGGCCTCTAACTACGAAGGCCTTTAGGCTGCTAAGGATAGGACTGAGGAAAGAGAGAAGAAGGTTAAGAATGAGCTGAGGATGACCAGAGAAGAGCTGCTACTCAAAACCAATGCCTGGACCAAAGCTATCCAAGAAGTCTTCGATGCTCGGAGCTCCTTCAAGAGCCTTAAAAAGGAGTATGTTACCTTGTCAGAGGCGAACGAGAGCTTATATGGTGAGCTCGAAGTGCAGAAGACAACTATCAGGGAGAAGGATGACATAATAGCCGAGCTGAAGGATGATGTCACCACCAAGTGGGCCTCAGGATGGTTGGCCTTTCACCACAAAGTGGAGAAGGCCTATCTAGACCTCGACTTCGACTTTGCTACCCCCACTGAGGAGGAGTTACAGGAGACTGACTCAGAAGGTCATGATAACCCCTTGGCTCCTACCACTTCTATTAGGGCTCCAGAAGGCACTGAAATGTCCTCCCTTACAGCTGCTCTTATTAATACGTCTCTCTCTGCTGACCTCATGGCTGAGGCCCTTGCCCAAGATTCACCCATAGCTGGAGTGGAGGCTGCTTGGACCAGTAACCTTGAGAATTCTGCTCCTCTGCCATCTAGGCCCTTATCTTCTGAGTTGTCGGGCCCCGTTCTTGCTATTGAAACTTCATCTGCTAATCCGCAAGACCATTCACTTACACCATCTTCAGAAACTTAGGACCTTAGGCTATAATTTCTAATTTTGTTTCGAACAACTTGAATTATTGGATCATAACTTCTGTTTTTGCGCATTTGATTCATGACATTTTTTGAACTATTGTTGTGATGCTGGTGCCAATGTCCAGTATTTTTGAATGTAAGCTCTGATTTCGTGCTCTAAAATATAATCCTTGTTTTAAAAAGTTGCACACCATTCTTTCAGCTTGTCTGAGTTATAATTGTGATACTGGCACACATTTAGAACTCAAATATCAGAAAACTTATGCAAAGATTCAAGTAGACCTCAACCCCAAATAAAGCATTGGATGATGGACTTGACATTCCTCACAGTGACAAGAGGTTTGCCAGACTTGGGAAAAAGAGTAAGCAACTTAATGCTAAGGTCCACACAAGTATATCTATAGAGGTCATGTTGCTGCATATAAGAGAACTTTGTTGGAAGATGAGCCTTTCTGGAGGTCTAACCTGAGGTCCATATAAGGCTTTTTCGAGGAGATGTATCAGAAGGTCCATACAACCATACGAGTTGACCTCTCTGGAAAGACATCTTACCTCCACAGTCAGGGGTTGAGTTCTGCCTTATTTCTCAAATTATGTTGCACCTCATGTTATTTTTTTTTTTTGACTCACTGAGTGCTGAAAATGCTTGAGGTGGAAGAGGAGTATCAGGGAAATGTTAAGGCTATTATTTCCTTCTGCTAGTCTAACCTCATCAAAAGAAGTCTCTTTCTCTGAGCGCTCCTATTTGCTAGCCTTATACGAATCTCTACCAAGAAGCCCATGTTTCCTTAGGCCTTGTCTATTGTCTCATTTTTGCTAAGTTACATAACTGTCTATGTTCCTCTTTCCCCTTCTTTCCCTCTGCCCCCTTGCTTCGAGGAGTCATTTAGATCTCCTTAAGGCAACGGGGCTCTTACTTCCCCGGAGCTTGAAAACCCTTAGTGCAGTCCTCCTAGAACTCCATTAGGGTCTGCAGAGCTATTGGCCCCTAGAAATATGGTTTCATTATTGGAAGGTTTCTCCTTGTTGTTGGGTGTAAAGACTAGGGTATGGTTGCTTCTAGTGCATCTGCTTGCTTTGCTGGGGATATGGTTCTAGTAGCTGCTTATACTCATGAAGCCTTATTGTGCTTCAAGAATAGAGTTCCCCTTTTAGTCAGCACAAAGAAATCTGAGAAGTCTCTTTTGGGATGTGATCCAACTATTTAAATTATTGAACCTCGTCATACCCGAGGAAAGAATCTGACCTCTTGGGCTTGTCCAAGGATGTATCAAGCCTTCCTTGGATATTTAATGGCTCATGATTGGTAGAATCTGTCATTAACTCCTCTTATATTATTCATATTTTATTGTCTTCCTTAAACATATCCGCTGCCTTGATTTGGAAACCCAAAGGTCCGCCACCTTTGGGTTCGACGTACTTCTGGATTCTTTAATATCTTGTCTTCTTGATTCCGTGGACATTAATTCCCTCTAAAAGCTTTTCATCTTTGTTATCTTCTTCCTACGTCTCCTCTTTGCCTTCCTACAACTCCAATGGCTATCCTAATCTCCCCCTTATTCAGGGAACGAAGCTCCTGCGAAATTGAGTGGGAGTGGCAGACCCATTACTTAGTGTCTTCGTCATTGTCATCCTCAGACTTAGTTGGGATAAAGAAGAAGTTCTTTCTTGACGTGGAACTAGCTTTGTGAGCCCCATATTCGGACGAGCCCTGCAATTATCTCCCTCGAAGAGAGACTTGCTTTTTTGAGGGGACTTTGGACATGGGGCTGTGTCTCCCCATTCATCCCGCTGTTGCGTCTGGTGTTTGACCTTCCTTCTCCTCCTGAGGGATGGACCAATCACTTCTTTTATGTTACTAGAGATTCTTGGAGGTCCATAGAGTTGCATTACAGAGAGTGTAGAGTTCCCAAATCCTGGAGGAGCTATTCTTATTCAGGTAAGTATCTTGGCAACCTGTATTTGTTTAGGTCTCTTGATGTAGTCTCCTAATCGTAGGATTTAATTTAGTTGGTAAGTCCTTCTTAATTGGGTCTTTTAGAGGAGATACAAATTGATCAGATGATAAAAGTTGAGCCTGTGCCCTACTTTGAGTTGGTGACGCCAGATAACTTGTTTCTGTTTAGTGCTGTCGGTACTGCTATGGACATTGTTTCTTACCCAGATTCTGCTGATTCCTGTCCTTCTGAATCTGATGAGGTTGAGGTCGTTAGTACTTTCTTTGGGAAATGTAAAAGTGGTCATTCCAGTGACTCCTCTTCTTCATCTGGATCTTCTCTGGCTGCCATACTGTTCTCCTCATCTGGGCAGAAACTTGTAAATCTTCTAACAGAAGCCCAGAAGGAAAGGGATAAGCTAAAAGAAGAAAATGCCCGCCTGAAGGAGCAAGTTGCTGAGCTCTAGAGACGCTTAAAGGGCGAATAAGGACTCAGAATATCTCTTGTAATCTTTTTTGCATTTGAACTGCTGCTAGATATATAAGCCTTTGTTCTTATTTGATGGTTACTGATTCTTTTGTGTACTCTTGAACTTGTAATTTTGAATCTAGTTATATGTCTCTATTCTTGGGCTTCTAGACTCTTTTGAACTGAAGAGTTCATCTTGAGCTATAGAGCTCTTTTTATGAACTGAGGAGCTCGTTTTTATTTTATGAGCTGAATAACTCATCTTTATTCTATGAGTTGAAGAACTCACCTTTGTTTTATGAGCCAAAGAGTTCATCTTCGTTTTATGAGCCAAGGAGTTCATCTTCGTTTTATGAGCTGGAAAGCTCATCTTAATTTTATGGGCTAGAGAGCTCATCTTTGTTTTATGAGCTGAAGAGCTCATCTTTGTTTTATGAGCTGGAGAGCTCATCTTAATTTTATGAGCTGAAGAGCTCCTCTTTGAGTTGGAAGCATTTTTTGTAGGCGTATACAAGGGACAGTCAAAAGTTCTCAGTTTGATTGAAGGAATAATTCTATTACATAAAAACTTACTAAAAAACCTCTTAAGGTGTTCTGCATTCCAAGAATAAGGTAGAATTTTTCTTTCCTCAATTTGTAGCTCATAGTTCTCGGGCCTGATAACCCTTGATATGATATAAGGATCTTCCCAGTTTGGGCCTAGTTTCCCATGGGAAGGATCCTTCCTCGTAAGCAGTAGCTTTCTGAGCACTAGATCCCCTACCTTGTAACTCTTGAGCTTTACTTTCTTATTGTAGTACCTGGTTGTCTTCCTTTGATAATGTTTTATGCGCTGTAAGGACTCGTCTCTTTTCTCACCCAATAGATCGAGGTTGGGTAGCAGCGCCTCATCATTATGCCTTGCGGTGCTAAACTCAGTTCTGGGGGACGAGAGCCCTATCTCCACGGGAGCCACTGCTTCAGTTCCGAAAGCCAAAGCAAACGGAGTTTCCCGAGTGATAGTCTTGACTGTGGTTTTGTAAGCTCATAACACCTTAGGAAACTGCTCCACCCATTTTTCTTTCAGTGTTTCCAGCTTAGTTTTCAGGGCGGTCTTTATTGTTCGAATGGTGGCCTCTGCCTATTCGTTGGATTGGGGATGAGTTGGGGCCAAAAAGAAATTTCTTATCCCCAGCTCGGCACAAAACTTCTTAAACTTAGGGTTATCAAACTGCTTTCCATTGTCTGAAACAACTGCCCTTGGAATCCCAAACCTGCAGATTATTGACTTCTAGACAAATTTTTAAACTTGTTCTGTAATTGTTGCCAAGTCTCTGCCTCTACCCATTTGGTGAAGTAGTCCACCCTAATAATGGCGAACTTGCATTGTCCAACCCCCGTAGGGAGGGGGCCAAGTATATCTAAACCCCATTGTTGAAAAGACTAGGGGCTCACCACCAATGTTAGGAGCTTTGGTGGGCAGTGGAGAATGTTGACGTGTACTTGGCAAGCTTTACATCTCTTGACCAGATCTGCAGCATCTTTGAGCATAGTGGGCCAGTAGTACCCCTGCCTCAATGTTTTTCCTATTAAGGCCCGAGCTCCGATGTGATTGTCGTAGACTCCTTCATGGATCTCTTTGAGTATGTAATTAGCATCTTCATCTCCCACACATTTGAGTAAAGGTGTCAAAAATTCCCGTTTATAAAGGTTTCCTTGCAAAATGGAAAATCTGGCTGACCTGACCCTTAATTTCGCAGTTTCTTTGGAATCTTCTAGCAAAGTCCCATTTTGAAGATACCCTCTGATGGGGTCCATCCAGCTCGGTGGTGCTTGCACAGGCAGAACTTTTTCATCTTCAATACATATAGATGGTTCTGCTAAATGCTCCACTAGAATTAACACATCCAAATTCTTCTGCGAAACTATTGCCAACCTTGCCAAGGCGTCTGCTCTCGAATTTTTAGCCTTAGGAACGNCATCCAAATTCTTCTGCGAAACTATTGCCAACCTTGCCAAGGCGTCTGCTCTCGAATTTTTAGCCTTAGGAACGTGCTTGAACTTAACTTGCTCAAACTTCTTGATCAATTCACGTACCTTTCTAAGGTAGAGAACCATTTTCTCACCCTTAGCCTCGTATGACTCCTCTNTTTTCATCTTCAATACATATAGATGGTTCTGCTAAATGCTCCACTAGAATTAACATATCCAAATTCTTCTGCGAAACTATTGCCAACCTTGCCAAGGCGTCTGCTCTCGAATTTTTAGCCTTAGGAACATGCTTGAACTTAACTTGCTCAAACTTCTTGATCAATTCATGTACCTTTCTAAGGTAGAGAACCATTTTCTCACCCTTAGCCTCGTATGACTCCTCTATCTGTTTCACGACAAGCTGGGAATCGCTGCTGATCTCCAACTGCTCTGCCTCCATTGACTGAGCAAGGTTGAGCCCATCAATGACAATTTCATATTCTGCCTCATTGTTTGAATCCTTAAACCCAAACTTGAGAGCGTATTCCACGTCTACTCCATCTGGAGAGGTCAGGCTCAATCCTACGCTGCTTCCTTGGGTATTGGCAGCTCTGTCTACTGAAAGTTTTCATACGGGAAAGTCAGGAATTAGTAGTGTGGCTTCCGTGGGTGTTACTGTGGTGAATTCTACGATGAAATCTGTCAAGATTTATCCTTTGATTACTGTCCTTGGCTTATACCTAATATCAAATTTGCTGAGCTCTATTGTCCACTTAACTAGCCTTCCTAAAGACTCTGGTTTATGTAGCACTTACTTCATTGGCTAATCTGTTGGAACCTCGATAGTATGAGCCTGAAAATATGGTCTAAGTCTCCTAGCCGTAGTTACTAGGGCCAAAACTAGTTTTTCCATCTTTGGATATCTCTCCTCTGCCCCCCTCAGAACTCTACTACAGTAGTAAACTGGTTGCTGAGCTTTGTCTTGCTCTCTAACTAGTGCTGCGCTAGTTGAGAAATTCGAGACAGCTAAATAAAGAGTAAGCATTTCCCCTTCTAAGGGGCTTACCAGGACAGGGGGGAGCTTAGGTACTCCTTCAGTGCTTTGAAAGCTTTCTCACACTGGATATCCCACTGAAATGCCTTCTTCAAGACCTGAAAGAAAGGTTGGCACTTGGCACTTGTCACTTGATTTGGATACAAAACGACTCAAGGCGGGATCTCCTTGATGTTAGACGGTGGTTGCATATCCAGAACTACCTTAACCTTTTTTTGGTTGGCCTCGATTCCTCTGCTGTTGACTATGAATCCCAGAAACTTCCCTACTGATACCCCAAAGGCGCACTTTGCAGGGTTGAGTTTCATCTTGCATTCCTTAAGGATTTGGAACGATTCTGCTAGGTGTTCAATGTGCTGCTCTGTCTTTAGTGATTTTACCAACATGTCATTGATATAGACCTCCATGGATGTCCCAATTTACTTCTGAAACATTCTATTCTCTAGGCGTTGATAGGTGGCTTCAGCATTCTTCAATCCAAAAGGCATGACCTGGTAGTAGTAAGTTCCCTTTTTAGTCATAAATGATGTCTTCTCCTGGTCCGCTGGGTCCATCCTGATCTGATTATAACCTGAGAAAGAANGCTTCTGAAACATTCTATTCTCTAGGCGTTGATAGGTGGCTTCAGCATTCTTCAATCCAAAAGGCATGACCTGGTAGCAGTAAGTTCCCTTTTTAGTCATAAATGATGTCTTCTCCTGGTCCGCTGGGTCCATCCTGATCTGATTATAACCTGAGAAAGAATCCATGAAGTTGAAGAGCTTATGCCCAGTAGTTGCATCCACAATCAAGTCAATTCGAGGTAAGAAAAAGCTGTCCTTGGGGCATGCTTAATTGAGATTAGTGAAATTAATGCAGAGCCATCATTTCCTATTGGTCTTCTTGACCAGCACCACATTCGCCAACCAGGTAGGGTAGTCCACCTCTATGATGGCTTTGGCATCGAGGAGTTTACTGACCTCCTAGTTAATTGCCTTCTGGCGTTCTGGAGTAAAACTTCTCCACTTCTGTTTAACAGGTTTACAAATGGGATTCACGTTTAGCTTGTGTGTAATGACTGAGGGGTTAATGCCCTCCATATCCTCTTGCTTCCAAGCGAACACTCCCATGTTCTTTCTCAGGAACTCGGTGAGTAGGTCTTTCATTTCTCTACTCAACTTAGATCCCATGTAAACAATACGTTTAGGCTCTTCATCGAGCTGGATTGACTCTAACTCTTCTGACAGCATGAGCCTAGTGTCCAGCTCGTTCCTCATGTCAAGCTCATCTAGCTGGATATTTTTAATCTCTTTTTGCTTCACCGAGGTCATATAGCACTCCTTGGCTATTCGCTGGTCTCTTCGGACCATACCAACTCCATTTTTTGTAGGAAATTTTATGACCAAGTGATATGCTGAGGGGATAGCCTTCATTGCGTTGAGGGATGATCTCCTAAGTAGCATATTGTATGCAAAAGGGGCGTTAACCACCAAGAATTTTACAATGGTGGTGGCTTGACAAGAAGGGTCCCCCATAGTGAGCACGAGTTGGATGGATCCCAGGGGTAGCACACTCTCCCTTGAGAATCCCATTAAGTGAACACTTACTGGCTCAAGTTTCCCCATTCTTATGCCCATTTTGTCAAAGGTAGAGGCAAAAATGATATCAATTGAGCTTCCATTTTCAATTAGAACTCGATGAACTGTTTGGTTAGCCATAATGACCCTTACCACCAATAGGCCATCATGGGGATGCTAACAGCCTTCCAAGTCTAAATCTGAAAAAGTGATGGTTGTGCTCAGCCGAGGTATTTTGGACACGGTGTGCACTTNGTCAATTAGAACTCGATGAACCATTTGGTTAGCCATAATGACCCTTACCACCAATAGGCCATCATGGGGATGCTAACAGCCTTCCAAGTCTGAATCTGAAAAAGTGATGGTTGTGCTCAGCCGAGGTATTTTGGACACGGTGTGCACTTCCAGCGCTTTGCCAGCTCTGATCCTGCACAGATGTGCTTTCCTGGTTGCACTGGATTCTCCACCACCAGTAAATCTTCCAGATATGACTCTGATCTCCCCTAAGGGTTGCTGGAACTGCGCAGGAGCTTATTGCTGAGGTACCGGTGGTGGTGGAGCCCTATTTTGGTTGTCATGGGTGATAAATAGTCGTAACTGCCCCTTCTGGATCAAGAACTCAATCTCCTTCTTTAGTTGATTGCAATCGTTGGTGNCCGTCGTAATTGCCCCTTCTGGATCAAGAACTCAATCTCCTTCTTTAGTTGATTGCAATCGTTGGTGTAATGGCCATGATCCCTATGATACTCGCAATACTTCGTAGGGTCTCTTTTAGCTGGATCTACCTTCATTCGTGGAGGCCACCTTAGGAATTTCTCGTTCTGCACCTCGAATAGGATCTAGGACACTATTGCAGTGAAAGGGGTATATTACTGAGGTGCATACCTCAGCTATAGTTTAGGCTACGGGGGTCCTAAGCGGTCCCTGACGTTCCCCCTTCTTTTTGGGGATCGCTCTTTATCTCTTCTGGGAGATTTATCTCTCTTTGGAGTTCTGTTTCTTTTCCTCTCTCTCCTGAGACTTTGGTTACTCTTTTTCTCTTCCTTTCCCTTATCTCTATGTGCGAAAGAGGTCCCTACCTTAGAAAGAAGAGCTTTTTCGTCATTTATATATTTCTCTGCTTTGGCAAGCACCTCGGCCATGCTTGGTTGGGGATTTTTTGATATGAAGAACATCAAATCTTTAGATTGCACCCCTAGACTAGCAATGAAGGCAGTGATGGTGAACTTTTCATCTGGGACATCTACCTTTAATGACTCCGAATTAAATCTTTGGACATAAGACCTGAGATTTTCTTAAGGTCCCTGTTTCACATTCAAAAGGTGATAGCTTGGCTATCTATAGGTTCGAGCCCCTATGAAGTGGGATACGAAGGAAATGGAAAGTTCTTTGAAGGAAGAGATTGAGGCTGGGGGAGCCTATTAAACCACGCCAAGGTTGAACCCTTTAAAGTGATGGCAAAGGCTCGACAGCGTACGGGGTCCTAGTACCCGTGCAACTCCATCTGGTTCTTATAATTATTGAGGTGGTCCATGGGGTCCCTGGTTCCATCAAAGGACTCTATTTGGATATTCAGTCTGTTGCACCAAGGCGTCCATTGTAATTGGAGCTTTACTTCTAACNTATTGAGTTGGTCCATGGGGTCATTGGTTCCATCAAAGGACTCTATCTGTGGCATCCTAAACTTTGGGGGGGAGGGAAAAATGCAACACCCCAGACGTGAATGGAGATTCAGTCTGCTGCACCAAGGTGTCCATTGTAACTGGAGCTTTACTTCTGACCGCTTCCTTCATGTGGCTGAGCTCCTGTTAGATGCCCTTCAAGCATTGCTCCTAATATTGTTCCCTTCTCTCCTGCTGATAAGGGAAGACATCATTATTTTCACCTTCATGGTTTTAACTTTGTACTTCCTCATTGTGGCCATTCCTAAGGGGTAGTTAGGGAACCTGCCCCAAGGTCTGGTTGTTCTCTCCTCCTTCGTTGTCTTCTCTGAGTGGATCAAGGTGTTGTTGATCCCTGTGACGGGGACTATTCTGACCTTCTTGGGGTAGACATGCCTCCTGTGGGCACTGTAAGAGCTTCAAGAGCTCTTCGTTTTGCTTTATTAAGTGCTGATTGACGAGGCGAAGGGCCTCCATCTCATTATTCGTGAGGGGATTCCCCATGGGAGGATCAATTTCTAGGACATTCTCGAGTTGTCTGTCATTGATGGCTTCCTGTTGGTCATGCATCCGGGGTGGGTTTGTTTGATTTCTGCTCATGTTTCGTGTTGATACCATCAGTCACTGAGAAATCAGCTTATTTGTAACAGGAACAGTTGTTCCCACAAACGGCGCCAAATTGATGGTGCAAACTAACGTGGGCGAACAGAGTGCGTGGGACCAAAGGTGAATTTAGGCTGTCAACTTCATAATGACAGAGATGAAGTGTTTCTTAGAGGGTAGGAAAATTTGTACAGTAAGAATATAGTGGTTCACCGGCTCTGGAGCTCGGCTAATCCACTCTCTAATGGAGGCTCTTGCACCTTTATTTTCTCTCTTGATTTCTCGAATGTATTACAATACAATGTATCATCTAATTAGGGTTTTTCTAGGGGCACCTCCTCTCTCGATGAGGCGTTACATAGTATTTATAAGGCTGCTCCCTATTATGTGGGATTTCAGTCGAGATTTTTGTCAATTATTCATGGGATCCTCCTTAATTTTAGGAGAGAATCTTAGTTAGTTGAGAGTTTCATGCATTGGACTTAATTTTCGCAGTCATCTAGTTGTTTCCTGGTTGGTTCTGTTACGAGCTCCCCAAGAGGAGCTCTACCCCTGGCTCTTTGAGTNTAATTTTCGCAGTCATCTAGTTGTTTCCTAGTTGGTTCTGTTACGATCTCCCCAAGGAGAGCTCTACCCCTGGCTCTTTGAGTTCCCTGTGTCTTTCCTGACCTCCTGACCTGAGCTCACAGTTAGGACTTGTTTGAAGTATCATCATGATTCATGATCAAATTACGTGCCATGATAACTAGACCTAGACCTAGACTGTAAATCGCTAAGATGCGTGAAAAAATGTTTAAATTTGAAAGTGTCTTTTAGAATGTGACTGTTGATGAGAGTTATCATTTAACTGTCTGTAAATTAATAGACATGTCTTTTTGTTCTTGAANATTTCAGCCGAGATCTTTGCCAATTATTCATGAGATCCTCCTTGATTTTAGGAGATAATCTTAATTGGTTGAGAGTTTCATGCATTGGGCTCAATTTTCACAGTCATCCAACTGTTTTCTGGTTGGTTCTGTCACTATCTCCCCAAGGGGAGCTCTATCTCTGGTTCTCTGAGTTTCCCGCGTCTTTCCTGATCTATTGACCTGAGCTCACAGTTAGGGCTTGTTTGAAGTATCATCAGATTTCAACATTTTATGATCAATCATGCTCTTTGAAATTATAACTTACTCATCAAAAAAAATTATAACTTAAGATTAAAAAGTTGTAATTTTTGATACCGGTGGTACTGTAGAATTTCCCAGTTTGAAATGTCCAACACAGTTGGAGATGAGAATTTGAGATCAGAAAGGAAAACTCAATTCTATAGTAGCCAAAACTAAGCATCATGCATTACTCAAGTGAAACTGGAATGTGACACAGGGCAGTTTGCAAATGGTTACCTTTCCAATGCCAGCGGCAAGCCACCCACATTCACCCGTCAGCTTANGAAACTGGAATGTGACACAGGGCAGTTTGCAAATGGTTACCTTTCCAATGCCAGCAGCAAGCCACCCATATTCACGCGTCAGCTTAGTAAAAATTGGAATGATATAAACCATATATATAATAAACAGTGTAGTCGTGTAGATCCGTTAAGCTGGGATATTACGGNTGAAACTGGAATGTGACACAGGGCAGTTTGCAAATGGTTACCTTTCCAATGCCAGCGGCAAGCCACCCACATTCACCCGTCAGCTTAGTAAAAATTGGGATGATATAAACCATATATATAATAAACAGTGTAGTCGTGTAGATCCGTTAAGCTGGGATATTACAGGCAATATATTTGATTGTTTAGAACATAAATAATCATCGATACAATTAGTATCCTATCCTGTAATTGACTGTTTTCAAATCTACACGTCTTTGTTCTAATATAACTCTATATAACTGATTACTCACAGAATAAAAAATAAAAGCCCATATAAGTGATTGTTTCCAAAGTAAAACAGGTTTCAAGAAAAAGCATTTCATTATCGGAAACTAATGATACTCTAAATATGTCTAAGATTGAGCTCGGGTCATCTAAACTCAAATCATTCAGCCCATCTCGATTGACCAAGGAACCTGAGGTTGGTGCCTCCCTCCAACAACTACACCTTCGTAGGTACAACACTAAAGACTGTTGGCTTCCACCCAAGTACTATACATAACGTAACGACAGTACATCTGGACAAAGAAGTCGTAACCGCTTTATCAATATCCATAACAGTCACGTGAAATGTGTAACCATTACGAGAAGAGGGCTAAGATCACAGTCAGGNTTCGTAGGTACAACACTAAAGACTGTTGGCTTCCACCCAAGTACTATACATAACGTAACGACAGTACATCTAGACAAAGAAGTCGTAACCGCTTTATCAATATCCATAACAGTCACGTGAAATGTGTAACCATTATGAGAAGAGGGCTAAGATCACAGTCAAGATCATGGAAGGCCTCTGAAGACTATAAATATGAGATATATCCCTCACAACAAATGACAAACAACTCTAGCCTAAATAAATAACTTTTGTAATCTTCTCCATAGTCAGTAATATACTCAAGAGTAAGAGATTCACTTCAGAATGGATTAGTCAAGCTGCTGAATTGATGAAGTACTATAAATTCTCTATGTGCAATCCCCTTTCCCTTGGTCAAACCCTTAAGAGCTTAATAGTGNATATGAGATATATCCCTCACAACAAATGACAAACAACTCTAGCCTAAATAAATAACCTTTGTAATCTTCCCCATAATCAGTAATATACTCAGGAGTAAGAGATTTCCTTCAGAGTGAATTAGTCAAGCTGCTGAGCTGATGAAGTACTATAAACTCTCTGTGTGCAATCCCCTTTGTTCAAACCCTTAAGAGCTTAATAGCGCTGATTGAGTTGTTCAGTGACCCTTTAGTCCTTAGCTGTCATTAGCTCTGCTCATTTGTCTGACATACANGCTGATTGAGTTGTTCAGTGACCCTTTAGTCCTTAGCTGTCATTAGCTCTGCTCATTTGTCTGACATACATCAGAAATAAGAAAGAAACCACCATAGAGAGGAAACATAGCTAGAAAATCCCCCTGTTAATTCAGAAAATTGATTCCTCTTTGCTTTGTGGGCAATTCAGTAGATATCAGATTAAGACATTCAACTACTCCTTTGTCCTCTGCAATGTGCAGCTGAATCAGAAATTAAAGATGACGACAAATGACAACTAAATTTCAGGCAGCGTGATGCTTCTATTACTTCAGTATAATTAATGAAGAGATTTTGTAAGGTTTCAATTTCTTAAATATACCTTAACCAAAAAAAAAAACCTACTACACAAGGCTGGAACTTTTTGATTGAATATTGGGTACCTGACTAGGATCAATTGTTGTTTTGTGACATACACATGCATGGCTCTTAGGCCAATGTCTAGTGTTCACAAGTCAACCATATTCTCACCTCATGTGGCATGTGGGTGTGTTTTTTTTTGGGGAGAGGTGGTCGTCATCTCATGTGGGTTTATTTCAGTCAAACTTTATGAAGGGTGGAGGATTTTGAGATTCTGTTCNTGTGGCATGTGGGTGTGTTTTTTTTTGGGGAGAGGTGGTCGTCATCTCATGTGGGTTTATTTCAGTCAAACTTTATGAAGGGTGGAGGATTTTGAGATTCTGTTCTGTATCAATAGTGAAAACACTTTGTACTGCAGGAAAGTAGAAACTCCATGAACAGTCAAGAGAAGATGAAGACCCTAATGCAACAGAAGAAAGGCAGGCGATTGTTACTGTTTCCATTGCCATTACAAGGCCACATTACTCCTATGCTTCAGCTTGCAAACATCCTTCACTCCAAAGGCTTCAGTATCACCATAATTCACACTCACTTCAACTCTCCCAACCAATTCAACTATCCTCAGTTCACCTTCGAGCCTATCTCCGACGGCTTGTCAGAAAACGATGCTTCGACCATAGATGTCTTGGCTTTGATCTCTCTCCTCAATAGCAATTGTGTTGAGCCGTTTCGTGATTGCTTGGCTCGGTTGTTATCGGAGGTTGCAGAAGAGCCTTTTGCGTGCTTAATCACAGATGCCGTCTGGTACTTCACACAGGCAGTGGTTGATAGCCTTAAACTCCCAAGGATTGTCATACACACTACCAGCGTCTGCTCATTTCTTGCTTTTGCTGCCCTTCCACTTCTAAGGGAAAAGGGGTATCTGCCTAAGCAAGGTGTGATTTATGCCCCCCCCCCCCCCCC